>JAQIXG010004711.1:0-12472 GCA_034700105.1 Oconnorella tubifera
GTACTGGCCTATACATCTATATAATATAAGCATTTCATTGACTTTTACATTAATTTTCCATCTATTTATGTCTACTTGCTAAATAGATGCTAAATTTGTATTTATTGATGTTTCAAATTGTTACCTATTTATTTTCTGTGTATGCGACTAATTAATCAATTCATTGATTGATTAATTGATTATTAACTACTTAGTCACAACAGCAGTCAAGCAACATAACTCAAAGATATCAGTACTATTTAAAAACAAAAAAATAATACATTTTTTGCTTTACAATAAAGAAAGCAATAACTGTTTAGTTATAATTTTATAGTTCACAGTGATTTAATGTCATTTTGATTAGCCTATTCCATTAGCAATATACGTAAAGCACAGGAAAAGTTTAACCATTGACAAAGCCATTGTAAATATTATTTCTCTATTGTCTATATAATACAGATATTGGCAATACTTGAATTAATTACATATTGATTGCGTTAATTAATTAGTTGAAAAGTACACTAATTAATAACGTAATGAGCTTTTTGCTTTTCTAATAGCCCAGTCACAATTAAGTTAAAAATTGCTAAAACATAGAGATCTGACCTATTGCTTCATGTGCAAACCATCGAGAAGAAAATAGCTACACATCGATACTTAGCAAGCACTTAGATTGATTAATATATACTCACGGGTGGCGAATCAAAACTATACAAAAGGAGCGAAATTTAAAATAGGCTTTGTTGACACTTTCAAATTTGCTACAATTTTTGAATTTAGCTATTTGAGTTTTTTTGCTTATTTAACTCGTTACTTTCTAATTGAATCTAATTCTAGATTATAAACATTACAACACTAAACTATATAAACCGTAACACTAGTTACAAATTCGCTATTATCAGCATCGAGAATAGAAATCAAAAAATCAGTACACCTTTATAAACTATTACGGATCATGTTCATTAATATAGAAGCGAGGGTGCTCGGCCCCTCTTAAAAGATTCTTTCTTTGTCCTTAAAAAGATGTTGAAGAAGTAACGCTCTTAACTATTTTGCTTAAAAGTGAACTATTTTACTATTTATTCTTTTTTTAGCAGGTCTATTTAATTCTTTTTACCCGAGCAATTTGGTTTTAGATATGAATCAGGCCCCGCTGCTCCGATTCGCGGGCCGCAGGGTTTCTCTGATCCCTTCAATGGTCTATGTATACAGGCTATATTGCATGACGGGCTATAAATGTAGTTTTATAGATTATGAGATGAAATTAACGATTTACACTTAACGTTCTATTCAACAGTGCGATGATGTTGCTGATAATGTTGTGATTCAAAGATAAATATTCATATCAACAAATGTCACGTAGTAATGGACTGATATAATATTTAATAAGACATATTGTAACGAAAAGAGTGTTGTAGACATACACCACAATTTATATTAAGATAGAATGCTAAGTAATAATGCGATTAGTTAACCTCAAAGCAATAGTATAAAAAATAGAAAAGATAACTATATCAATCTACGTCAAGTGCATAAATACAGAATTTAAGTGGAACAGTATTAATTGTCCTTTATGCTAATGATATTAGCTAATAATGAAAATAGTCTCATTGCTGAATAAGAAGGGACCATTTTTGATCGGATGTTTTTCTGGATTTCTTGTGTGCTTTCTTTACATGAATGTAGTGCATCAAAATCATTTGTATGAAGAGATAAAGCTTCATAACATTCAGTCAAGAGATCAGACGGTCGATTTGAGTCATAAACGTCATGTTGGAGGTCTAGATTTATCTGTAATTTAGTTACAATATTTGAACACGTGTATCAAAGTACTAATTCAGCTAATAGTAGGTTGTAATATTGTACTAGTGTAATTGAAATAAAATAGTGAAGCAGTTCTTTGTGCTTTAAATTTTTTTCGCACTTTTCAGTTGAGAAAAAAATTATTTTCGAGCATAATTTTACTGTTTTTAATCTATAATAACGAATGAATTTTTAATAGTACAATAGTTCAATATATAGAAGTTCAATATACAATCGTTCAATAATAACGAATTATATACAATATACAATATACAGAAAGTTAATAGTTTGAACAAACTATTTGTGCTTTAATTATTTTAAAATATTGTACATTTTTACAATTTTATGCCTTTCCATCACATATTCTAGGCACACTGCATCAAGATGAAAACTCTAATCCTTTACCTTATTCCAAATTAAAACACAAAGACCGCATCCTTTGCCTAATCATGACATCTCCAAGTTTGTTAGAAACACAAGCAGTAAGTATAAACAGGACCTGGGGCAGGCGTTGCGACACCCTATTATTTGCTTGCGAGAAAACCCACCCGTCCCTCCCCATACTTTACGTTAACGTAACAACAGGCAAAGATCTAATGTCTATAAAACATCGCGTGGCTTTTGACGTAGCCTATAGGGACTATTTTAACGACGCGGACTGGTTTCTTAAAGCCGACACCGATACTTACGTAATCATGGAAAATCTGCGCTATTTTCTCTCGCGGAAGAATACCAGTGAACCTGTTTATTACGGTCATCATTTTAATTCTCTTTTGAGGGAGGGTTATTTCAGCGGGGGCGCGGGGTATGTTTTGAGTAAGGAGGCGATGAGGAGGTATGGGGAGCGGCGGGGGAATGAATACCCCCCGGATGAATCGTTTGGGGATGATGTTTTTATGGGGCAGTGTATGACATCCCTGGGCGTGAAACACGGGGATACGAGGGACGAGGAGGGGAGACTGACTTTTCATTGTTTGAGTATCAAGACTCATATTACTGGGAATTATTTGGAATGGTATCTCAAATATAAACCAATGAAGGTACATTACATTATCGCATTATATTAATTCAATGCATTTTTCTCTGGAGAATATCCGGACAAATTTAAGTTCTTTTTTCTTATGTTCTGTTTTTATTATTTTATTTATTTTATAACTTTATTGATCAAAATTGTTGGATAGTAAGCCTACGGAATACACAAGAAAATACACTGAATAGGTAAACATAATATTTGACGAATTATCAATAAGCGCTCATGATTTACCAGACGATTAGAATGAAGGTTCTCCAAGTTCTTATAATGAAAGTTATAGTGTGCTTAACTTTCATGCTGAATTTTTTTATTTATTGATTTTTTTGTGCGAATTTGTTTCCTAACTTAAAAAGTGACTTGAAACACATCATAACTTGTAAATTAGTGTTAATTTAAGTTAAACCTGATTGATTATAAATCGTATAGTTATCTAAATATTTATATACATTTATCCCACAAGTTCAAGCCAGGGAAAACTTTTCAATTTGAATTAAAATGTTCAATAATTTTTTGATTATACAATTTTTGAAATAATCTAGACAGTTCAGAAGGTTTGATGGCTTAATATTTTAATTATCCAAAGGTAAATTATCATTAATTATCTTAGGCTGTGTTAACCTTTCTACAAATTCTAAATGAAGCAAATTAATTTTACTGTTTTCAGGGAATTGAAAACATGTCTACGCATCCTATCACGTTTCACTATATAGAACCAGAGATGATGTTAACTATAGAGTATTTGATTTACCGTGCACGCCGGTACGATCTGTTGATTGGAAAATAAACGATAAAAAACTGAATCTTCTTGCATTCTCTGTTACCCCCGCAGTTGTAGAGACAATTAAGAATGATCTTTTCAGGAACACGATTTACAAACAAAATTCTTATTATTTTTATTTTAACTAGGTTTATAGATGTCGTATAATTTCCTAATTAATAATTTTCTCATTAATAAGTTTGTGAGCTGTCAAATCGGTCCTGAATATTCTATAATAACCTGTTTACTTTAAAGGTTAAGGTTAGGATAAGGGTTAATAATGTAAGGAAGCTTTGTGCTAGAGTTTGGGGTAACTTTTGACTTGGTTAGGTTGAGGGTTATTAAATGAATTGACGGGGTCGTTTTGTCGGGTTAATGTATTCGAGCGGTTTTTGGGGTTAATGTTTTCGAGGCCGTTTTGTCGGGGTACCCTTTAATTTAATTCTCCCAACGTAAACAAAATCCAGAAAGAACTTAAGCAGAACACACGTAAGAAAAATGAATCATTTTTGTAAGTTTTTTGCTATAGCAAATTTTAAATTTTTGACATTTATAAAGTATTTTATTCGAATTTTTGCCTCTAAAATGAGTATTGAAATGATTTTTTACATTTGATTTATTTACATTCTTAAAGTTTACTGCAGATAATATCACAACAATGACTAGGCCTATATAGCGACAAACATTGATGACTATAGTATACTATACTGCGATTAATATGACTAAACTTTGACTAGTTGACATCAAAATATATCACAGAACTGTCATTAGTAAGATATTTAAAATAATGCCATATTATTATTGACTTCACAACTAATTTAGTTTATCTATAGTTCAAGTTAAGGCAAACACAACGATGCAAAAATAAATATATACAAAGCGTATCGTACTTAAATTATATACAATTTATAAAATAAACTTTCGGCAGTTGTTAATGCTTAAAGTGAATAAACAAACTTATCGTCATGGTTTGACATGTATATATAAAAATATTATAAAAATATGTAGTACGTGTGATGTTATATACTAACAGTCAAGTTACTGCGTATATATGTGTAGCAGTTAAATAGTTATGTTATTATGTAAATATGTAGTACTTAAGTTGTTGTATAAATTATGTAGCTATGTAAGTCATGTACTTATATAGTTATGTAAACTATGTCACTATAATTTACATGGCTACATATTAGACAACATATAAAGCACACAGCTACTTAACTATAGTTATGTAAACTATATAGTTAAGTAGCTAGGTGTTACATGTGGTATAATATGTAGTCATGTAAATTATATAGTTATGTAAGTAGGCTTTTATGTAATTGTGAAAGGTTTTTTAAGTATGTGTAGTCATGTATGTTGCATAGTTATTTACGTAAACTTATATGTAACTATGAAAGGTTATGTACGTATGAGTAATCGTACAAATTATATAGCTATGTAAATGACACAATTATGTAACTATATGTAAGTTATGTATAAGTTATGTAGTTATATTTCAACTAAATGTAGTTATATTAGTTATGTAAGTTAAGAAGATTATGCCTCAATCAGTTCAGTAAGCGATGCGACGACAGTAATAACCAAGCTGACGACATTTCTCGCAAAGATGCTGCGGATGAACTTTACTTTGATCCGATACATCTAGACCATCTGGTTTTTCGAGGGGGCGCTGCAATATTAAATTCAAGTCATAAAATCGTAGTAACTGTATTAAATTGGTAGTATTAAATTGATTTAATTTAATATAATTATGCAAATTATGTTAATTTAAACTGTAATACAAAGTAATAATCATTGGTTTATATAGATAATATTCATTTAGTTAATAATAGTAAGTATTATATTTATCGTAATATTTATTATAAGGTTGTTTGATTTTGATTTATTGATGATATTTTTTTTATTATTAAGCTCGTTAGAGAAGTAGTTAAAGTGCTGGATTCAGACAGGTCCGGGTTCGAATCCCGGATAATCTATTGCTCAAACTCGCTGCACCCTTTAGTAAAACGCTTAAATTCACAGCTATGTCTGAGGCATCGTTCATATAATACGGTAATCCAGACGTTAAACTTAACCTTAAACTAACCCATACTACTGCATAGCATACCGGTTACATTTAGGGAACTTTTGAAAATTTTGAAAGCAAAGTTTTGAAACACAAGTTGATTTAGATTAATTTTTTAAAAGTTAATAAAATCTACAGGGTATACCCGGACAATTAAAATAGGACTATTAGCAGCGTACAATGCAGAAGAATTTTATATTCTACATTTTTATTAGGTTTAGGGTTAGGTTACGTGGTTTTTTAATTTGAATTAAATCCAAATTGTCCTTTCCGAATTGTCCTAGAATCTGATAAAGAAGAATGTCTGAACCTGTTTGTGAGGGTAAACGTTGATGTTACACTTGAGACACTGTTGTCCCATATTGGCCCAACTGTTGCCAGACATCCAGCGTCTCTTGCACTTGGAACACTGGTACTCCCCGAAACACCTCTTCTTACCTTGGTAGGGTGTGGTTGATTCTATGTGCCGCAATCGCGTCTGTAAACAAAAAATTGAAGTAAATATAAATAAAATAAATAGAGAAAATAGAGTTATATTAGAAAATAGAGGAAAGAAATATAGTTTTATAAACAAAGAAAGAAATAAACATGTAAATAACAACAGAATGTCTGTAGACAAATATAGTTTCTAGTCAACAATGTAAGAAATAAAAAACAAAGCGCTTGTAAACAAATACAGTTTTATAAACAAACAAGGAAATAAACATGTATAAACAGCGCGCTTGCAAAGAAATATAGCTTTATAAATAAAAAAAATGGAATAGTGTATAAATAATAAAATATCTGTAGACAGATATAGTTTTATAAAAAAACAATCAAAGAAACATTTTTGTACTGCGATAGTCATCTGATAATGTCTAATTTTATTATTTTAAGTTTTATATCTTTATTGATTATTGTATTTATTTATTAATAAATTATTATTTATTAATTATTATTTATTGCAATAAATTAATAATAACTAAACAAAAAATAGCACAGAAATATCCAGCAAACAAATTGCCTTTTTGTAAAATAAATTTAAGTGTAATAAATAATATTTTTAATTGATTAATCTTATTTTTGTAGTAAACTTAATTAAAGCTTATAGATAAATATGTTTCACTTAAATTACTTAGTAACTGTGTGTGAAATTCTGAAACTTAAAATTTTGTTTCGGATTAAAGTAACTCCCTTTGCTTGCATTAATAAACGCATACATCATCATTCGAACTTTCTTTCAATCTGTTTTCAATATTTCACGAGTCTGCGTTTGCGAAAAATTCTTGGCAATTTAAAATTTTCAATGAATTTGGTTTGGTTTGGTACAGACAGAAATTAGGGAAGCCGCAAATCTTTTTTGACTTTGAGAGTCTTGACATTTAGAACATTCACCTTTTTGATCTAGATGGCTTGAACTTGTGAAAAGTTCAGTTTATATTTGCTTATTTTACTTAGCATTTATATCTGTTGTTTGTTATATTTTTCATTCTTTACAATATTGCGATTTAAACTATGAAGAAATTAATTAAACGAAGAAACGAATATAACATTTAATTAGGAAACTAAGTATTTAACCATGAAAGATGACAATATTTAACCGAAAATTAAGACACAATTAATCAAGAAATCATTACAACTGTTAACCAAGAAACTAATACAACCGTTAACTAAGAAAGCAAGACAACTCTTAACCAAGAACTGTTAATCAAGAAACCAATACAAGTATTAACCAAGAAATCAAGACAAGAAGACAATTTTATCTAATTGCCCGGATATCTTGTGTTTCTTTCAACCAAGAACAAACATAACATTTAACCACGAAACCGAGACATTATTAAATTTAAAAAATCAATTAAAGAAGAAATCAAAAAATCAAGAAAATATATAATGAAGAAACAAAAAGTCTAAAAAACATCTGACAAAAACATAAACAAACCAAAAAAGTATTCAAGGAAGAAATAAAGAAACCAAGATAACATTTAACAAAGAAACAAAAAGAAACATTTTAAAAAGAAACCAAGACAAAGTTAAAAGAAGGACAAAAGAAACCAACAAAACATTTACTTAAAAAATCAATCAAATAACATTTAATTCTTAACCTTAGCGTATTTTAATAATAGTAAAAACTCGGGCATAAAAAATAATATATATTAATAAATAATAATAATAAGTATATAAGTATAATAATAATAAGTATACTCAATAATTTAAATTTATTTAAATTTAATGAACTCCCTTCCTTCTATATTTTGCACGCGTGAGCAAATCCAGCTTAAATCGATTCATAAACAAGTCAACGGATATAAACAGAGTTCTTAAAATACCGCATAGTATTATAACACTACAGGAGATGCTTCGTGTTTTACGAAGGAAAATATAAACAAAAAGTCATCGAGAAAGAATAAGCTTCATAGATATTATACACCGACTAGAAACTTAGCTGTATAAACATATCAAGTGTGTTTAGCTAAAAATAAGCTGATATTCATTTTCTCAAATAATCAATTCACACGTGTTCGTTGAGATAGCAAACAGTTGAATGCGATTGCTTAATAAATAAATGCTAGTAAAACTTGTAAGATGTAATATTGTTTATAAGCTTTATTGTTTGTTATGTTTATTTTATTATGTTTATTATATTATTATTAAACATAATAATAATATAATAAACATAATAAAATATGTTTATTAATATTGTTTGTTGCTTATTAACGACAACATTGTAATAAATACTGTTTCAGTAATATAAATTCATAACTATTATGTAATAGGCTTGCTAGCTGTTAAAAAATTGAAAAAGTTCTTTTGTATCGCCATTCTCTAATTAAAATCGCGCAGTTCTAAATATAGAAGGTATATAAATAACTGTTCTAAATGTAAGTATTCGAATTAATGGGTTAAAATTGGGGTTAGGCTTGTGGTTATTATTAGGGTTTGAGTTATGATTAAGATTAGCTGTAATCTTGAAATAACTCGTAAATTTGAACAAACTTGTTTAGAAACAACCGTTTCTAAAGGTTGAAATAAGTAGCTGTCAGTTTAAGCGACTTACTAAAGGGTGCAGCTAGTCATTGAAAATAGTGAATTTTCACTGGAACTCAACCTGAACTTCAGATTCGGTTCAGGTTCAGATTCCGGCGTTCTAACACTACGCCACCGATGCCAGTGGCGTAGCCAGGAATTGACTCAGAGTGGGGGAGGGTTACTCCAAAAGTTTAAGTGATGACTTTTTTTAGGTTATCACTAATTTTTATCTCACTTTTTGCCGCCAATTATTTAGTACATCGTCACAACTTGTTGCACCCTTCAGTTACAAGGTTTAGCTGTAACGTCTAAAATCACACACTTTAAACATTACAAAAATACCTCTAATAAAGGGGGGAGGGGGGGGGGTTATAAGCTCCACAACCTCCCCCCATGCCTACCCCACTAACTAATGCCATTCTTACCTGGGGACACTCTGTCACGTGCCTTCCGATCTGAAAACAAACCGGGCAGCACAGGTAACCGTTTCCGTCCATGACGTCATTTTTAATCGAATAACACGGTCCAATCTGTGACGTCACTAGTGACATATTAAAGAACTGTTCTACTAGTTGATCGGCCGTGTAGCCAGTGTTGATGACGTAGTCGTTTGAGGAGACGGGTTGGATGGGACTGTAGTAGGGCGAGAGGGAGTCGAAGGTGGACTGGGGGAGGGAGGTGGGAAGGGAGAGACGGAGAGCTACTGGGTCAGCCATTTGTGGATTTGGGAAAATAACACCTTTTTATAGGTTCTTAATAAAGCTATAAGACCTTTTAAAATGATCGTTTTTTAGGTTCTTAATCAAGTTATAAGATCTTTATAAAACGGTATTATTGTAGATCTTTAATCAAGTTATAAGACCTTTTTACAGTGGCCTGTTTTTAGGACATTAATAAAGTAATAAGGCCTTAAGAAAGTATTTTTATAAGACCCTTGAAAGTTGTATTCTCATGAGATCTTATAAAGTGGATATTTCATATAATAAGTTTATAAGTGACCTTTTCACACTACCTTTATAACGTTACCTTTATTATACGAACATTATTAAGTGCCCGTTTTTTTATAAAGGTCTTTATAAAGTATTATTAAGACCTTCTTGAATTAGATATCCAAAATTAATACGGTGTTGTGTGTGTAAGGAGAAAGCCATATATTCACGACAGCTTACTTAGGTCTGACGTATTGGCATAATATTTTATTCCTATCATTATTATTACATTAAATTTAAAATTAATAACAATATCCCGCTTAAAAGTGTAATTTCTACACAGTATAGTATGCTTATTAATCTACTACTACTACTATATTATACTATTATTGTAAATCTATATATTATTAATCTAGTCTAAATTAAAATCTTAATTATATAATAAAATATTATATTATTAAAATCTTAATTATATAATTATTGTCTTACTTTCTTTCTTTCTTACAATAATTTGGCCTACATCATAAGCGTTTCTAGATTCTACCATCTATATACCAACGTGTTTGTTACTCGGCTTATTTTGCTCTAAAAACTAATAAATATTAGGCCTAGAATTTGTGTTGTGAGCTTAGAGGCTGAAACTATTGCAAACTATTATAACAACAGCATCTTTCCATGATGCTTTAGTGTACCCCCAACCCCCCTTCTTTTCTTTCGTTTCATATCCCATTGAATGTAATCTATAGATTACCTATACGATATATGGATTACTTACATACATAGTGTCTGCACAAGTAAAAGATTTAATCGTGTTAATGCTAATTTAATTAAATGTAGTATTTTCAAGCAATAAAATGTAAACTTATTAAAGAAATACTGATATTTACGTTTATTATTAACATTAGACGAAATTTCTATCGCTATTTTGACGCAGTTTTCATCGAGAGGTTCTATTAATAAATAAAAACTAACAGCAGTAACTATAGTTAAATAGCTAAACTGATAAATAGCAAACAATATTAGATAGTAACAATAGCAATAACAATTACAATTATAAATAGTAACAATATTACACTTAATTAACAAATAACAATACAAATAATATTCCTAATTGATAAATAAAACTGTCAAATGATAAATGATAGTAACAAACACGTTAATTTATTAATAGTAATATAAATACCTTTAATTAAAGAAAGGTAAAGATTTTACTCTCCCCCGTAAAGTTAAAATTTAAAAAGCAGACACATACAGTGGCGTAGACAATGAGGATGGTTGTGGGGGTTATTTACCCCATTTGAGATAATTTTTGTAATTTAAAAAATATCAGTTTAACGATAAACCCCCCACGTTTTTAAGATTTCGAAACATTTAAAGTTGAATTCGTATATGCAAAATACAGGCAAGTTGAGATAAAAAAAACAAGCATATATACGGAGAACAAATATAGAGCGATAACCTCAAAAATATTAATTTTTAAATGAAACCCAACCCCAAATTTCCAAAATCCTGGCTACACCACTGGACACATATCCTGAATTTTTATCCATCCTGTATCCAGGAGAGCACGCGTTCTCAAATCAACACCTGTTCTCATATATACAAGGCATATACACATGCAGCTGATTCCTGATAGAAACAAATAATGGCATTGTTGAAACAAAGTTATTTATTATAAGGATATTGTTGTCTGGTTTATTTCGCATTTCGCAGAAAATCGCAATAAAAAGAGCATTAAATGAAAGCTTAATGTTACGTAACATTACTTTTTAAATTTAAGAGTACCCTATTTCATTGAGCATTAAATTGCAATAATTGTCAGGGTATATTAATTTTGCGTTTTACTCGTCGGTTGTCTCAGCCGTTCGTTGTTACAGAATAAAGAATATTAGAGTAGATGGGGAGAAAAACATTTGTTATAAATGATCTGATGCAGTAGTCTAGAACTGTAAATGTAAGATTTGTTTCATTGGGTCTACTACCCCCTGTCAAAGCTTAATAAATAGTGTTAAAGCGAATAAGCTTCCTTTATCAAAATCTATAATAGCCTATTTACTTAAAAATATTCTTTGAATTTAGATAACTCAACGAATTTAGATAAGTTCATATATTTAAAATAAAGAATAAGTAAAATTAATGTCATTTAGTAATTTACTAATGAAGGTGCATCAAACAAAAAACAATACAAATAGAACATTATTGATTTTTTACATATAAAAATATTGTAAAATATAGAGACTAATACCGATTTAACAAATAAGCATATAAACATAAAATTCAAAACAATTGATTAATCAATTAAATAAATTAAATTAAATACAATTAATTCATAAATTAATGAATAAAAATACAATGAAATATAAATAGAACTTCGACAAGTAGAAATCCATCTGGATGCAACTGAAAACAAATCAATTGTAAAGTTTTCAAATGGAACCTGACTAAATTCAGCTGTTTGCAATAATAAGTGTAACAGACATTGCTGCCCTGTCTGCATCTCGAAACTTTTAAAAATAGGGTTCAGCGATCAGTTGCTCTTGATAGCTCAGTTATATAATATATAGCTTAATATGGTTCTAGGACGATTAGTCTAAGGACGATTCGTCAACGGACTGTTCGTCAAAAACTATTTTTTATAACGGACAATTCTTATAACTCTTAACCCTAACCTTAATCTTAACCATAACTTTAATCCCAACCCTAAACTTTACCCTAAACCTAACCATAACCCTAAACTTAACGAATATCTTTGACGAACAGTCCGCTGACGAATCGTCTTTTGACGAAACGTCTGCATACTCTTATTATAATATAGCTTCTTATTATCTTATAAGCTGTTTAATAAACTTTAAAGGTAAAACAAAGTTTTAAGTTTTAGTTGTTTTTGAATTTCTATGGCT
>JAQIXG010004712.1:0-12471 GCA_034700105.1 Oconnorella tubifera
TAGACCATTATCTGAATTTCTTGTTTTTTACAGTATGACCCCGTAGATGTAGCCTATGGTATACTTATGTTTTATATTTTACGAGAAATAACAAAGTTTGATTTGATTTTTGTTCTTTCGTATTATTTATAAAGGGGTACGCTGTTTTCCGTTATGCTTTTTTCGTAACAACACTTTTCACTGAAATATATCATATGGTAAGTTAAACGCCTATTCCTCTCACAAAATTCTCAACTGTTTGTAATTGCGAATAACTAGCCTACTTCTACGCCATAAATTGCTAGCGTATCGGCGGCGCAGGTGCACTTAAGGTTTCAATTGACGTATTGTTAAATAAAATTTTTATAAGCTACAAGCTCTGGTAAATAACATAGGTGTATTGTGAGAGGTCTGAAAAAATAAACTCAATGAAAGCAACAAGAGCCGACTGAAGATTGCTCATTCAGCTAAATACTAGTGTGGTTTAGATATTCAGTATTGACTGACAAGGCTCTGTGTTTAATGAAAGTCTATTGTGATATCTACGATTCGTGTCGTGTAACCGCTTTATTGTAAAAACTTGAGATCGATAGCTATATTACTTAGAAAGACTATTTGACGAAAATTTAGAAATCGAATAGCGAGGGGCAGAGGTTATTTTAAGACGTGATTCATGCGATAAAATTGCATGAGAAAGATCAGAATTCAATGATAACTAGCAAAATTAAGCCTCTACTCGCCCAGTGACGCATTTGCTATGTACTTCTTAAGCCTGTCGTTGGAAAAATTGTTGACTGTGAAATGCCGTTTAATAAGAATCACTGTTATTTAAATACTTTTAAAAAGATAGGCCAACTTTAAAAATTTCGTTACATTGTCTAAACAAAAAACTAATGTATTACTCACAATAATTTTATTTTATTATAAATGAATTTTCATGTATTAAATCAGTTTTGCACGGTTGTTGATACATCCTTCAATTTACAACGTGAATACTTATTGCATTAAGTAAAGAACACTGGGTGAATCTTTTGTCCTGACAAGTCAGAGAAATTCGTGTTTGGAGAAAGTCTAAACAAGAGTGCGTGTCCGTGTATTCTTTTGACAAAATATGTGACGATATTCGAACAGTGAAATCATAATTATTTAATTCGACAATGGACCAACACCTACACCTGGGCCTCAAAAGATATCAAAGTAAAAGATTGACTTCGATCAATAATATTTGTACATTGCACAACCTGCACAGTCCATTTCTATACCACTGTATACATTCATATTAAATTTTATTCAATGCGACTAATAAACTATTTAGGCCTACTTTTTATGGTGTACATTTTATTTAGCTTCTTTAGATTGACTCATTAATTTAACAACATGCAGTCTTAATTATAATCTTTCTACCAGAATTTAATTGGTTACTGGGCAACAGTCAATAGCTAATTTGAAGCGTTTTTCTTTTATACATAAAAAATCTATATTCAAGAATATTATAGTTATAATATTCAATATTATGATGATTCAATATTAAGAATATTGTAATTAACATTGTGACTAATGAAATCGTTTTAGTCTAAAACTATTTATTACACATCTAAAACTTTTGGATGCGTTTCAAACTTAGTTTTACTGCTTTTATTTTGGTTAAAATGAACGCCAGAAGAATCATTAACACTATTATCCCTATGTCGATAATCTGGCGATTGATTTTCTGATTCAATGTTAAGCAGCTCAGACTCAATGTTCAGATTTTGTGTCCTTGTATTATAATTAGCAGGATCAATAATGCTTCCATCTGTCGAATGAAGAGAAAACTCTTCGTCGTGTTCTTCTTCGTCTTCTTCAGGTTCACGTGAAGAAATTCTCTAAGTGATAAAACAAACCTAGCTATTGAAAATTTAAAGTTTTTGTTGAATTTACAAAATGTAAATACAAGTAATAACAGAAAAGTTAAAATATAACTTGGCCTAACTAAGAAAATATTTACAGTATATTAACAAAATATGTCTGTATATCGACAGTAATACTCAACGTAATATTTCGACAGTATTTACTCAACGTAAGCCTCATAATTATGATAGAAACAATCACACCGTATCATAAATCATACAAACAATACCGGGACTTGTTGAATCAATACAGGCAACATTGAATTGAGCTCATTTCCATTTCTGTCATCGTCTTCATCTGGAATTTTTACTTGAGGAGCGTCCGAATTGGAGTCATTATTTGCAATGCCTGATTGCGTGCTATCACCTGCAGATATGTGATATCATACATAATAAATCGTTGTAATCTCGAAACTTATTTTACCAGAAACCAATGCACAAATACTGCTTTTTAAAGTTTGACTTTAAAACAACATGCAAAAATTAAGTAAATATTGAAGTAGAAATAATTAGAATATACTTTTAATTACTTTTTGTCAAAACATAAAATCTATAGCTTGTAACTTATACATGTGACGATAGAAACGAATTGTATCATTGCATATTTTTTAGTCATTGAAAATAGAATTTGTTTTCAAAATTTAATGTAACTAGTAGTTACATTACATTTTGACAATTTTTTTCTGTAGTTACTAACTGCAGAAAACAAAATTGTTGAAAAAGGTTTCAGGATTAATATATAATGGCAAACGCAAGTCCTCAATTAAAACTACCTTCTTCGGTATCTTTGAAGCACTGTAGACCTTTGTTCCAAATCTTAAAGAAAGTATAGAGAGTGATAAAAGTGAGAGCTACAGGGGCTACTACTGCGGTGACCACAACAATGACAAGAAAATTTAAATTCTCTTGTTTAGGCTGTGAATTGCTTATGGCAAGTACTTCTGGCGATTTATCTGAAAAAATCATATTAAATAATATTAAAATACTGCGTTATTACGCGTTATAAAAATATATTATTACAAATTCCATGTTTTAGTTTACTTAAGTTTAAAGGCATGAAATTATTAAGATTAATAACGAAAAGGGACTTTCATCGTAAAATAAATAATGACTGTTTATTTCACTGTCCTTACCAGTAGCGGTAAGTAAGTTTAAATTCGATCGATTCGATCGAGTCGTCTGTGATAAATTGACTTTAACTGCAAAAGCAAAAACTCTATTAATTTTAAATTAATTTGATTTTTGCAAAAGAAAAAAAAGTAATTTCTAGTAAACGAAGCGTAATTAAAAGTAAATTACGATACAAATCAATTTTTGAACTTTTAATATTACCATAAATAGTAATATTATTAAACATCTAATATATATTATATTAATACGTAATATTATTAAAGATTATTATAACCTTCTTGAATCCAGTTCGGTAGACTTGTATTCCAACTTTGACTTCCCTGTTTTCTATTATGCATACATTCGAGAGAGAAAGAGACTAAAGATTTGTTGTGAGAGTCCATGCATTGAGTCTGGCATATTGAACCAACGGGATGACCAGATTTAATTGGATTTAAATGAGGCTGACATTTAGCCGTGCATTCATTCGTATTGATATTTTCTAAGAGTGGACACGCTGTAGACATTGAAAAAAAAGTTAAAAATGGTAGTGGAATCATGCATGTTGCTACTGTCATTAAAACATTAATCATTTGAATTTAGCATCTTTTTTGACTTATTGAGTGAACTTTATAGAGCCAAGATTTACATTGTTTAATTTATTTTCTGTTTTTTAATTTTTATTCAACGAGACGAACAAAAGAATCACACAATAATGAACTAGAAAACATTATTATAACGATTATACTTAAACTATATCTGACACATACTGAATGTGTTCAATAATCCTCTATCTTCAAATGTTGGAGGTTTGCAACCTTCTTCGTGTAAGCAAGGTTGGCAACATTGAGTTTGGAGTGGATCGCAAAACGTCCTGTATACAAATTTAATTAAAATCAAATATCACTTAAGGTTAACATCACGCTTTAGCCTATTAATCAATTTATTCACTTTACTAAAGCCTGCAGAAAAGTATAAAAAATAGTGAGCATTCACGGGATTCAATGTTAAAGTAGGCCTACTTAACTTTATGGATTTTGTTACATATAAAAATTATTATCTAAATAAACTATCTGGATTTTGTACATCATTCGAGATTTTTACACATAATTATTAATTCCCAAAGTTAAAATAATATCATGAAACCCAATTATAACAATAGTAAAACATAATTTTCACTGGAATAAATATTATATTTCTTTCTTTAAAATGTATGTACAATCTGTGTTTTTAAAATTGAGCTTTTCCTATTTTTGACACACAATGTATTTGATATAAAAGTTACGCATAATGAGCATCATACCATTTTGGACAGCCAGATGTGCAAGGAATTTCTTTATATGTAATTCCAAACAGTTTTATCTCCTATAACACACAAAAACATAAATTATAGCCGATTCTAGGGAGCCTGTTAAATTAAGAAATCAATTTTAACTATAAGATAAAAGATATTTACTTAATAGTAAGTAAAGAGTTTCTCTAGTAAGCGCTTGGTAAGATGATAGAACGTGCGTCACACGTTGAACAACAAGTCTCGATTTTAAATCATTTGCAGCGCCAAATATCCGTAGGCCTATCTAGCTATGTATAATGCGTGGTTTAATTGATTAATAATCGAGTATACATCATCAGATTATAAGACCTCTTAATCAATACTGTAATTCATAAATTAAACTTAAATTTACCATTAAAAAAGTTAGTTTTAACAATGAAACGATAACATAAGTAAATAGCAACAAGCAATAGAATAGCATGAAACACACTTACCGATGTAGTCACAAATGAAAAATGTGTTAAAATCACGAATACTGTCCATCGCGTGTAAATCACCAATAAAAGATTGATCATCGCTCACTGAAATTACACACTATAGAACTCTCATAAACCCAAATTTCTAAATCAATTTATTTCACAATTTTTTGCAATGCTCAAACTCTATAATACGTGAAGCCCCCATGAAGCTTGATTGACAGTTTGAAGTTAACAGCCTGCTGCATGCATATCCTCACAATAAGATAGTTTTAGAGCACAATTTTTTTCAAGACAGTAATTGCTGATTGCTTAAAATGTTTTTGTACTGCTGTTATTGATATCTAGACAAATCGACCGCGGTTACATTAACCTGACAAATCAACATAATATGGAGTTAATTCACTGAATAGTCCTAACATTAATCGAAAAATTCTAAATTTAACCCGAAATCTAATCATAACCCTAGCTTCAATCTAAACGATAAAGCGAATCATAAGCTTACTCCAAAAATTAAAAATTGAGGTACCGATAGATAATGTTGGGCCGATTAGACGATTTTTATTATATATATTACTGAGTCAAGTGTGAAAGTATTCAGGTTTAAATAATTATGCATAGTAGCCTAATAGTCAATTAATGTTCAAAGCTGCTACTATAGATATATTTAGGGTCAAAATAAGAGCAGCTATAGATTATAAGACGATTATACTATGCCTAATATCGTTATATCTTGATATATCTAAATCTTGCTCTTAAACAATTAACTTACGTTACATACTGGTACATAACTCTATAGGTATATAGGTTTCCTGTATATCTTACAATAATCTTCAGTTATTGTTAAACATGTGCTAAAACTTGAAATATTTGTTGTGTTGCAATAAACTTCCTCAACACGAGAAAATTTCCTTGATTTTTTTTGTTTCACACCTACTATAACATGGCTTCGAATAGAAGGCAAGTGACCAAGGCTAAAATAAGATAGCATTGCTCTATCTGCAGCGTAGGCCCACTAGCGAAATATCTGACTCAAGGGTTTAATCCATGAGAGGACTTTGGGGGCTATTACTCCCCTTAAAAAATTCCATCCTTTCCTCGTAAAAATATTTGCATATAAAGTGAATCAAGTAAAGGCAATAGTCACAGCGTCCCAACAGACCGCCCTCTTCAAATGAGAGAAAATTGACAAATTATTCATATAAAAAACTGATGAACAAGATTGTCAATCGACGATTAACACCTTGATTAAAATCAATAATTTACTAAAAAAATTGAGAAAAAAATGATTTTTAAAATCCCCCCATCCCCCTTTAGAGTCTGAATTCACCTCTAATCTTAGAACTGATATGTACTTGACATTGTCGTTTATGATAAATGAAAGGTATATTGCAGTAAGCCTACCTGAATACTACTTCAGTCTATGCGCAAACTAAAAACTTCCCTTATAAAAAATGTGAAAAAATTTGCCAAAAATTTCACGAATTGACAGAAAAGTTTCCTGTACACAAAAAGGTATAAATATTGTTTAAAATTATAATAGCAAACCTTCGAAGTTATGATTAAATAAAATTTTACAATCTCGTCGTTTTATGTTGAAGTAATAATAATGGGATATAGCTTACAATAACTAAATAAATAATTTACCGGTATACTAAATGGCCCGGATGATGGGTGTTAGTTTCGTAATTGAACATTGTATAATAGCAGGCAATTGCAAGTGATTCATCATCAAATATACTAGGTTATATAAAATATAGATAGTAAAAAACCACCGTACAACAGGAATGAACAACGCGACTTGTAAGACTTTTTTAGTAGTAAAGTCAATTAGTACTTTTATTACATTTTACAAAGTTTACAAAACTTGTTATGTCTGTAATCAAATAATTTTACTAAATAATATACAGTAATACACTAAGCAATAAAGTTCGAGATGAAATTTTGTTATCAAATAATCAATTCGTCATTGTGATTACAGTATCTTGTGTCTTATTAAGTGTGTATACGAATAAAATATGTTTTTTCTTAAGTGCTTAGTAAATAACACGCTCTTATCGAAGGCTAAAATCAGATCACGACTATTATAATCTACAGTATTTGACGCCGAATGTTGCAATCTATTGCTTTGCAAACATGAGGGTCAAAACAAATATAAAAGTCAGTCTGAGCGATGGGTGTGTATCATAGACATTGTAAACGACATGAATCATGACTAGAATAATATGTATTTGCAAAGAAATAATATTTATACATGTAATGTCGAGTGTTTCAATTAATATGTGCGGATCAAAGACAAATAAGTACATATCTGCTAATTTTTCTTCAGCAAATCATCTTAGCGCATCTTTTGTATAACAAATTTAAAACAAGTTTGACATTTTACATCGTAATATATCAATCATAATTTTGCAATTAAATGTGTGCGGGATCAAACATCTTTCAGAAACTTAAAATTTCGAGAAAAATAAATTATTGTTTTTTTTGGGGTGGGGGCGGTTTTCTTGATCCTTCCACTAAATCTTTCTATTAAATTATTCTTATATTGCATTCCGGTCAGTGACATGAGTAATTTATTATTAGTCTCAATAAGTTCAGTGTTTTCTAATCATTAATTGGACAGCGGGTCATATATTAGGGCTATATTATTAAAATTAATCATAAATATTATTATGTTAATAATTATAAAATAATTATAATGATTAATGATTAATTATGCAAATATTACAATTAATATATTATTGTTTTTCTTATTCAAATAAATTGAATAATAAACATCATTCACATTATTTATAAAATAAAGTAGATAAATGAAATCAGACGTAAATTTGCAATTTAGTAAAACTATAAATATAGAATATAAAATTAATTAATTTTTAAACAAAATAATACAAATTAATACAAAATCTTGTTGGTCTTCCTATACATTGTCAGGGCGAAGTGATTAAATCGTCCGACAAAGACGCAACAGGTCCTTGTTCGATTCCAATGAGTTCTCATTATTTCATTAACTTGCTTCACCTTTAGTAATTCGCTTAAATTGGTAGCCACATGTGAGACTTTATAATAAGTAAATCATGACGTTTAACTTAAATAAATTATAAATGATAAATTTTTATGACTTTCTTTTATTTAAATTATTTCACGGCTTATATAAATTTTAAGACATTTACTGAACAACGCATGTTTGTTTTCAGGCCTAAATTTTCTTAAAGTAAGCCATATTAAGTAGCTTTCTCTAGTTTATGCCAGAAACCTGTTGCACTGGTTATAGCCTGTTTGTTTGTAGCCTAGACTTGCAGCGTTTACTTGCAAGCGTCTGATTCTATGACGCGCAAACTGTTATCAAGTTCCATCACAGAGAATACATTACATTTTTATATCTTGCCAATCTTGCAGCTGCAAAGCGAAGCAGAAAGTTTTCGTTCTGCTAGCAGTTGCAGCAGAGGCAGCACTTAAAATAACACTGGCTACCGCAGCACCTCCGTTGCGGTATGATATTGATATTTATTGCAACACAAGAAGATTTAAAGTTCGTAGAAATGTGCTTTAATGCGTCCGTTGCAATCTATGTACATACTATTCGATCTAAAACTGCTAGTGATTATAATACAATTACAAGTAACTATTAATTGCCAATTTGCCATTGTATTATGCACTTTGCACTGATTGATGAAAAGCCAACGGTCGGCTCAAATTATTAAGTAAAACTTTTCAACATTTGTTTGAATTATTGAGACAAGGAGGTATAGGTATACCTTTGTTAAAGGCTTTGTTTAGCCTAGGAAAGGTTTCATTGAAATTAGATTGATAACATGATTCAATTCAATTACATAATTTAATTGCATTGTTTCATAAATTGAAACGGAGCAATGTTTCAATTCTGTTATATAAGTTAGGATTATTTATCAACAATTATTCTAACTAGCTGATGTGTGGGTTATCATAATATGAATACACAGAAAAATAAAGAATCCACCACTTGAGCTGTCGTTGCATCTTTAGAGATCTAACAAAGTGAGGCTACCTTCTTCGAATGCTTTAGATTTCTTATCGTATGAACAGATTGAATTAGCAGTCCAGCCTTGCAATGCATCTTTATAGCTGAAAATGTCGACATCTGACTAATAAAAGCCCAATGTTTCGTTTCGCCTAATAGATATATGCAAATCAGCCAATATCCTAAAGCAATTACTGAAATCTAATAATTATGATACATTTTTGTTAGATCTAGTGATGATATATATGATATACAGCCGATAATGTTATAAAATGTGAAGTTATACTCCTACAGGCCAATACCATAATCTTAACCATAAACTAAACCCTAATTCGAACTCCGTATCCTAACATTCTGTATTTCACGTAACATTAAACAGAGTCCATGATCTATTATTAGACAAATCTCGCAATCTCATTGGCTAACTGCCGGTGTTTTCAATTACTGTTACCGGATCTGGGTTTCTGTTTGTGTAAGCTGCTCAGTTCCTAGCTGCAGACTCGGCTCCCGTTTGGTTGATATCAGAAACTTTCTGATAAAGCCAAAACTTTCCTCGGCTCTGTCGTCAGTCTATTGTATTCCTCAGATTCGTTCGTTCTCCAGGAAAAAACTGCAAAAATGGCGGCCAACACGATGGATGCGATTAAAAAGAAAATGCAAGTTATGAAATTGGACAAAGAGAACGCTTTCGATAAAGCGGATCAGTTGGAACAGAAATTAAACGAACAGAAGACTGTTTACGAGCAAGTAGGTTCTTTCTTTAGACATAATGAATAAATTCTATAAGATAATCCGATATGATTAAATAGACGATCGAAAATTCGCATACAGTGGTTGATAAGTACAACTGTTTTTGCGATGTGCATATTGTGCATCGCACAGCGACTCACACAACATAAATATGATACATTACGACTGCATGAATTATAGTTTAATTTCTGGATAATGCCTACAGTATAGGAGCAAATAAATTAAAATAAAGAATATATTTAGCAGTGAATCAATGAAAAAAAGTTATATTTTTTTCATTTTGTGTAAAAAGCCCAATAGAATATTGACACATAGTATTAATTTTTCTTCAAAAAGTTTCTAATCACGTTAGAATCAAATAGTAGAGTAGCCACGATTGAAGTGGGGGGGGGGGGGGAGTTGCCGTCATCAAATACTGTGATGTTTAAGGTTATCAAGCTTTCTTTGTGACCTTTGGTGAGATTATCCCTGCATTTTACTTTTTTTGTTTAATTGTTAGGTATAGTGTTGAGGGGGGGGGGGGGAGGGGAATAGGTTACCCATAAAGATCAAAACATTCTGCTTTTTCATAAATTGATTTTTTGTAGGCCTAAGTCTAAGGGTTACAAGAAATATACATCGGTTACAAATGGGAAGGGGGGGGGGAAGGGAGGTTGTAATCGTGAAAAAAAGAAAAAATATTTAGCAAGAAAGAATATGTATTATGACAACTGTTGTTAAATGAACTTTCTCTACCTTTACTAACTTTCCAAGCTGATTGTCAGAACGTCATTGGTTTTTAAATAATAATATGTATAGTGAGTTATTATAATATCAACATTTTAAAATCTCCTGACGATCTTCATCTATCGTAATGACATGCGTTCATGCTGGAGATTTCTAAGTTTTAAAAATTTAATATGCTATCGTATTTTTTTCATTTATTATCTTATTTGCATGCAGATCATTGAAAAAACATATAGATTCAACAATATTTATGTTATTATCTAGTATTACTTAAAAGAAATTAGTTTCAGAGTTATGTGACGCGTTTGACATGTTTATGAATGATATATCTTAATACAGATAATGTTAAGATACCAGTATCATTTTATTGATTGTTTATTTAGAAAAGCGAAGAAATTCAAACGCTGCAAAAACGAATCACTCATCTAGAAACTGATCTGGAGTCAGCCAAGGCGCAGTTGACAGAGGCCACGGAGAAACTGGAAACTGTCAACAAAAATCTCACCAACGTCAGTTTGTCAAAGTCTATTCCACATTCAAAATATAGAGACAACGTCTGTATCGTTTATAAATGTTTGATTTAAAACTGGCAAGTAAAGGCATTATCATGCAATACCATAGTAATTGTACATTATATAAGATAATTAAAACTCACGTGTGTAACGTAATTTAGTCATATACTGAATTAAAAAAGTGCAAGTAAAATAATATGCTGTATGTTTATGTTTTAATGGCTTTTGTTATAGCAACAACTAGACAAAATAATAAAATCTTTAGATTCATTGCATATCGACAATAATTGCATTTAATAATATTATACAATTCTCTGCTGAGGACAGATCTGTTATTATAATATTGATGCAGATTGCTTATTGGAAGTAGGCGTTATAAGATTAAAACATCTGATTTCCAGCTTGCAAAGCTGTTGAATCGGGCTATTATTTCTGCTTTACACGCAGAGACTATAAATAACTTATCGACACGTATGATCGTGCAGGCAATTTCTATGAAGATGATGAGAGAGATAGAATATTTTTCAAACGCCAAGTTTTTTGCTGTTCTTCTCTAACCGGTTAAACAGGTAGAGAAGATCTACTATCGCCTGTGTGCAGCAGGATTCAATCAAGTTATACGCGTGCGCAGTGGAATAAATATTTTAGAAATAAAATATACTGTTACTGATTCCTTTGTACTATGGTTGCCTCAGCTCGCGGATATTATAGGCAGAAGGATATACTGTATATACATGTATTATATTGCTCCAAACTTATTGGCCTATTGTCCAGAATCTATCTTAAGCTATCAGAAATATGTTCTCAGCTATTATTGATAAATATGATATGAAGGAAAATGTTTAAAGATATGATATACCATGTTTAAAATTGTTGGTAACTTGCAAACAATAAGTGTAATTTTTAAATTGAAATTTGTCTATAACAAGCAGTGCCTAATTATTTACACAAAATTATCGACAAAAATTGTTTCACATTGATGAATGAAATACTTATAATCCATAAATAAGTATTAAATAAAAACATAGTAGGTCCAGATTATTTCTAATTATAATCTGACATTATACTGAAATAAGTTTTTATTTGTAGGCCTAATCTGTATTTAAACTGTTAAAGTGTTTCTCTATAATTAGTGCATTGTGTTTAGTTTCTGGGATTTAAATTCTTGACTTTAGTCATTTTTGTAGCAATGATACTTCCTACAGGCCCTACAGGCCTTTTCTAGGTTTAAATATTATACAGTTATGGACACAGTTTACTATATGCTTGCCTATAGGCTGAAGGCGAAGTGCAGACAGTGGCCAAGCGAGTTCGTACATTGGAAGAGGATTTTGAAGGCACTGAAAGCAGGCTACAGTCAGCCTCTGAAAAACTTGAACAGGCCACCAAAGCAGCAGACGACAGCGAAAGGTAGAGTTTCAATATGGCTTCAATGTAAACAATAATAAAAATGCAGCGTTTAAATGAGGTTTTAAAGTTTCTATCAAACAAGGATTTCAAGATTTCTTCAATCTGAATAGTATTGCAGTTTAATTCGATAAAACGTTCTCCATTGCAATTTCGGTCGTGTTCATTAGAATTAGAAGAGTGGACAATGGGGTTTTTTATATCCTGTAAGGGGCAGTCAAATTTGACTACCTTTTAAAATATATAAAACATTTAGGTATCCTATGATAAGATCGAAAACAAAAAGTCGAAAATAAAAAGGTCGCAATCAAAAGGTCGAAATCAAAATGGTCGAAATATCAAAATATCG
>JAQIXG010004713.1:0-12470 GCA_034700105.1 Oconnorella tubifera
CCCACCTACCTGTATTAGACTGACATGTATCAGGTGACTGGTGAGTAGACGCAGGCTCCGGTGTCTGGCAGGTAGATCCATGCTGAGATGAGGACTGGGGCACAGCCGACTCACTGTTACTACTACTCCCCCCACCACCCCCTCCTTGTAACATCACCCCCTCCTTCGATCTCCTTCTTACTTCCTGGTTTAACTAAATTAAGAAAAAGTAACGTCACATCAGCACAAACGATGCTGTAAACTTTACTTGTTATTGTAGACTTTTTTTACTTTTATAAAATAAATTTTATATACAATAAATCATTTATACATAGATACTAAATACGTAAATATTCGATACGTAAATACTTAATGATGATGATGATAATGATGATGATGATGATTAAAATTTTCTACTCACTTTCTGAGACTTTAGTAATCGATTGCTAGCCCTATTCTCTCTAGCTTTGTTCTAAAAACAAATAAATAATGAATAATTACTTATTATCAGTTATTAAAATAATAAATGCAATAATACATCCAGTAACTTTGGGCTACAGCCATGATAAATTGAACTGCAGCGATGTAACTTTGTGCTGCAGCCAGACATATAAATGATACATAAATGATATATATATGACATACAAATGACATTTATAAATGACACACATAAATGACACATAAATGCCACGCACCAAGTATGGCGCTCTCTGATCAGTCGGCACTTTTCTCCAAAGTTTAGAAATCTGCTTCGATCTCTCCGTCCAGTCTAGAGAAGAACAAGAATAAGAATAATATCAAGTGAATGACACAGACTGATATAAAGCTGTCATAAATAAGCTGTCATAAATAAGCTGTCACAAATGGATCAGTATTTTAAATAGACCTTTAAATTGTCGATGATACAATCAATCATATAAATCGTCATAACTATATCACGCCTGTATATTTCATATAAATCGTCATAACTATATCATGCCTTATATTTCATATAAATCGTCATAACTGTAACATACCTGTATACTGGGCCTTCAGCTGCGGATGACACAAGTTGGCATATAGCACGGGTGATATGGTCGCAAGGTCTCCCAGCGGTTCATCCTTCTCCCACTTCTTGACATTCCTCTGATTATACGACACGTGCCCCTCCCCCCCGTCCCCGTCAATCTCTCCCAGATCTAAGCCACTCCCCCCTGACATCAGGCTCCCCCCACTGGATGAGGGTCCCGCCCCGCCGCTGCTCCCCTGTAGGCCCTCAGGGTCTAGGTGGTGGAGGGAAAAGGGTTGACCGGGGTGCAACTGCCAGGATTTACTGTCTGATGGAAAGATTCTGTGTGGTCAAATATTTTTATTTATTTTATTATCAATATATATTAATAAATAATTAATAAATAATATATATTAATAAATAATTAATAAATAATATATATTAATAAATATATATTAATGTTTTCTTTTATTAAATAACTATTTATTCAATTTTTCTTTGTAACTAAAAAGTGAAAAATAAGAAAATTAAATATAATTTTGAGAGAAATAAACAAAAATTGAGTTTAAAAACAATAATTTATAATAAAATAAACTTTGAGAAAATGAAATAAAATATTTGTTCAAATATCAATCGTAATAAATAACGATGATAAAGAATGAGCTAGAGAGAGAATTTTCTCCCCATACTAACCCATGCTGTATATCATCCAGCGTCGGGCTAAATGGAGAAATACTCCCGCTCTCGTTGTCATGCCTACCAAATTCATCCCCCCCACTTCTACGCGACTTACACCCCCCACCCATGAACCCTCCCACCCCCGCTGACCTATGACCTGTAGGGTCAAGGGCTCCGTGTGGCGCCAGGGTAAAGTTACCCCCTGAGGCTGCACAAAAAATAAAAATATTATAATCAAAAACAAAGACTAATATGATTTTAAAAAAGTTAAAATTATAGTTTTAATATAGTTTTAAAAAGTTGATCAGGCGCGCTAGTCACTGTAATGTACAGACCTTTGTGCACTTTATGTAAATGTATTATATTCTGTCAATTGATGTGAAATCAATAAAAATATTACAATTATTAATATTAAGCTAAAAATATAAAGTAAAAGAGAATTATGATTGATTGAATGATTGATTAAATGATTAACTGATTGATTAAATGATTGAATGATTGACTGTAATTACAAAAACCATTATTTTCATATGTATAATCTCATATTACAAAAAAAATCTCATGGAAAAAGTAAAATTATTCTAATTTTAAAATCTACAATAGTACAAGACCAAGTAAAGAATACACTAAATTTTTTCTTTCTTTGTCACTCTTTAACCAAGTAAGGTTAGGTTACGTTAAGACGTAGCTGTCAATTTAAGCGTCTTACTAAAGGGTGCAGAAAATTAGTGAAATAATGAGCTTTCCGGATTCGAACCTGAACCTGTCGCGTCTGAGTCCAGCGCTCTAACTACTTCTATAACGAGGCATGACTAAATAAAGTAAATGTTGACTAAATGTAGAAAGTTAACCTGATAGAGGACTATGTTGCGTGTTGTGAGAATGATCTGTCGTTAGTCCGGTGTTCTTCAGTATATCATCCAATGTATCACTGTCCAGTTGTTCCAAGTCATCCATGTTGGGATTCAATATAGACTCCAGGCCAGTCATTGACTCGCTCACTTGGACCCCCCTACCCCCACCCAGACGTCCCACCCCACCCTCCACATCACCCACCGAGTGGTCACCTAGACAAACACACAGAGAGATAGAGATACATAGACACAAACACAAAGCGGTAAAGTAAGATAAATGATATTAAAAAATATATACATTAGTGGATGAATGGTACTAATGAGTGGATGAATGGTACAAATGAGCGGATGAATGGTACTAATGAGTGGATGAAAGATACAAAAAAGTGGATGAATGGTACTAATGAGTGGATGAATGATACAAATGAGTGGATGAATGGTACTAATTAGTGGATGAATGATTCATACCTGATGCACCGTGTGATGCTATATCACCCCAATGTATAGACATCAGTTCTTCCACCTCTAGATGGGGATCAGGCAATCCATCCAAAGTATCAACTGTGCACATAACAACACTGAGAATTAGGGTTTGAATATAGGTGTTAGGATCAAGGTGTTAGGGTTAAGATCTAGGTGTTAGGGTTAGGATCTAGGTGCTAGGGTTAAGATCTAGGTGTTAGGGTTAGGATCTAGGTGTTAGGGTTATTAACTGGGTGCAGAGAGAAAACAAATAAAATCTCTCAGAAGTTCTAACAATAATTTTTTATTTTACATCAATAAAGTTTGAGACAGAAATGACAAGTGCATCTGATCAACAAAATCAACACACCAATATTATTATCTTTATCTAAATCATCATCCTGCAGTAAAGTACCACCCCCTACCCCCTCCTTGCCACCTTTACCCCCCCATACCCCTCTCCCACTCCCCTCCCCTGTCTCGGAGAGCTCAAACAGGTCCCTAGTGGTGACCCGCTTGCTTGCTGGTGGCCCGTAATCCGCAGGATCAAGGTTAGAATCCAGGTCTATGTCTTTAGTTCTGTAAGACAAGGCTTTGTCTAAGAGACTGCGGCCAAAGAACGCCTCCTAGATGATACAATTAATATAAAAATAAATAAGTATATAAATAAATAAATATATAAATATATAAATAAATAAAATATTGGATAACACATAGAAACATTAGAGAGATGCTTCATATAGCGTAGGGTTAGAGTTTGGGTTAATTATTTCAATTTATTGTTTCAAGATACGATATAAGAATATAAATGATAAGAATATACAAAGATAAGCAGACATACAAAGAGAGATATCAGCAGACATAGATGAATGGATACAGGTAGAGATACAAGCAGACATACCTGCATGGATACAGGGAAGCTGTCTTCTAGAAAGTTCTTTTTGATGATTTTTTTCTGTTGTCTTCTCTTTATTCTCTTTCCATTCTCATCAAACTCACTCTCTGCACACACACACACACACACACACACTTATAAACATACATGTATGCATACAAGCATGCATCCACATGCACATCAGACTAATTCTCAACACACATTCACGAAGAATACTAATGATAGATTTGATGCATTAATCACTAAAACGATGCATAAGTCTGCTGCTAAAATCAGTTTATTTTCTTACATTAATTCAAAAATTATAAATTCTATATAAATATAAAATAAATATGAGTTAAGTCCTGACCTAGTTCATTATAGGGCAGTGACCTAGATCTGACCAATCCCCCGCCTCGTGTTCTATACCGAGGAATGAAACCCCCCACACCTAAAAATACGTCGTAAGCATTAATAATCAAAAAATAAACACTTTGATTAAAAATTCTTTTTAAATAAACTACATAACAAATACTATATTTATTAAATAACATTACTACATCACGTTTCAAATGTACGTGCCAATAAATCAATCAGTACTTAAATTAATCAATCAATCACTCACTCAATCAATCAATCAATCAATAACTCAATCAATCAGTCACGTAGTCAGTACAATTAAAAACATTAAATAAACTAAAAAAATTTCCACTCACCCATTCCCATTCTCATTCGCGGTCTTTTAATTTTTTCAGGCCCCCCCACACCACCCAGCCCCGGGGGCCCAAACTCTCCCAGCCCTCCCGAGGGAGCCCTGTCAGGTGTGGGGGAGGTGATGTCCCCCCATTCGTTCTCAGGGAGAAGGGCCGCCTCAGACCTACAGTCCATTTCCCCATCAGCCGGGTCTATGATAGTGAAGCGGCAAGAAATAATAAAGACTATATAAAAGTAACAACGAGAAATAAATAAATGAAACAAAAGAAAAACAGAAATAAAAAAGACTGTACAAGAAGATAATGTAAAAGTTACAAAGAGAAAAAGAAATCAACAAAACAAAAGTACACAAGAAAGATGATATACCAGTACCATTGGCAAGACTTTTGATGTCTGCTGCCTCCAGATCTTCCTCAGACCTTGCCTCCGATGACATGGACGTCATGCTAATGATCAGACCTGGATGTGAAGGACCTCTACGCACCCTGGAAGTCTTCTTCTTTGTCTCTGAAAACTTGACGGACAGAGATCTGATCTGATTGAAGCCAGTCTCAGAGAGGCAGACGCCATCGTAGAAAAATGTCTTCATCAACTTTGGAACTTCTGGAACAAGAGAAAACGAAGAGCTGATGATGAAAGGATTACGTTTAGCGTCTGGATTACCGTATTATAGAAATGTTGTCTCAACGTAGCTGTCAATTTAAGCGTCTTGCTAAAGGGTGAAGCAAGTTAGAGAAATAGTGAACTATCGGTTTCGAACCTGGATATGTTGAGTCTGAGTCCAGTGCTCTAACCACTTCTTTAACGAGCCTTTCTGATTAAAATACTTAAATTGATCATTAATATATAAAAATGTAAACTTAGATAAACTGCCTGTGTTTTACATTTCTGTTAATAGCAGCACTACCTGTAGCAGAAATATCTGACTTTATCTCATATGATTAAACCTAGGTTATAATTAAACTCAATAATAAAATGTAAATAAAAGCAATAATAAAAAACATCTAACCAGGTTCTTTAGGCGGTGGGGGTGGAGGGAGAGTTGGAGGAGTCTGGGGCACATGGGGCGGAGTCATCTCTACTTTCTTTGGTGACATGGGAGGAACTAAAGCATAATATTAGCAATAAATATTTGAATATCAATTAATTACAAAGTATATAAAAGAATTAATATCAATGAATAATTTAATTAAGAAGCAAATTGTGTAGAATAATCTAATAGTAATAAATAAACTAATAACAAAATAAATTATAAATGATTTAAACTAAATTTTAAAGTATAGCAATCAAGAAATCAATCAGACATAAGAGCCTCTCTGTAATTGGTTGACTTACGTGGTCCTACAGCTCCTGTGATTGGTCGACACAGAGCACAATGATATCCATAGTCTACAGCAAGCTCCGCCTCTTCTTCATTCTTCAGCCTATCACAGGCTGCGTGCAGCCATCTGTCAAAAAAACTTTAATGTTTAATCTAAAAAGTTTAATGGTGCAGTGGTTCAGGATCTGAACCTGGAGGTGTAGGATTTGAATCCTTCAAAATATTTGTCTAAGCAAGTTTGGACTACCAAACTTGTCCAAACTTGTCCAAACTAGTCAAGATTTATACTATATTAAGTTAATAATAACTACATAAAACTATATTATAGAATTATATAGTAAAAACTTAATAATAACAACATAACACTGATGATGATAATGCTGATAATAATGATGATAATGAAGACTATAATGATGATAATGACCTGTCACAATGTCCACATTGTATAATAAGCTGATCATCAGTGTACTGCACGGCACAAACAGGACACGCGGCCAAACTTGCGCATGGCGCGCACTGAGAATAGTTACACTGCCACTGACACCCAGTGACCCCCGCGCTAGTGGCCCCACAGAGCACACAGACGATGCACCACTTGCACTTCCATGCGCCCTGGGGTACCTCACGCAGGGGTGGGGTGAGGCAGTAGATGTGGTAGCTGATGTCACATTCATCGCAGAGAATGAGGCGGCTTTCATCGTGTGGCTTGCCGCAACCCTCACAGACAGTGCAGTCAAGACAGCGCCAACCTTTCTGTAGCATTGCCGTCGAGATCTACAGAGAGATAAACTGTACATATAATATAACGGCGTGTAGTCACTCAGAAACGGTCATATAATCAGTCAGAAAATGCCTTGTCAGCAGTCAGAAAATGCCATGTAAGCAGTCAGAAAATGTCATGTAAGCAGTCAGAAAATGTCACATAATCATGATATATCCGTAATGCTAATGATCTCGATTAATACTAAACAATGACTATGTTAACACTAACACAATGCCTACCTCAATACTAACACAATTCCCATCTTAACACTGACACAATGACTACATTAGCACTAACACAATAACTACCTTAACACTAAAACAATGCCTACATTAACACTAACACAATGACTACCTTAACACTTAACACAATGCCAACCTTAACACTAACACAATGCCTACCTTAACACTAACACAATGCCTACCTTAACACTAACACAATGCCTATATAAAACAATATCCATATAAACACACTGCCAACCTTAATGCTAACACAGTGCCTACATTAACACTAACACAATGCGTACCTTAATGCTAACACAGTAAGGATGATAGCACTGTCCACACTGCACACATGCTATCAACTTCCCCTCCTCCCCCTTCCCATAACTGCCACAACTGAGACACATGTCTTGTTTGAGAGTAAACTGATCCTTAATTGAACACAACACCACCGTGGCTGTATGGTCGTCATCCTTACTGCTCCCCTGGTCTCCCCCGACGGATGATGAACCTCCGTTAGTGCTTAGTGCGCCCGATCCACCAGCACCAGTCTTAGAGGAAAGTAAAGGCAGTGTCAGGAAGAGCATTTAGAGTGTAATTTGTTGCATATTTTAAGTTAAGGGTTAAAAGTGGTATAGGGTTATAATAAATATACTAGTTATCATTATTCTAGACCAATTTTAATCAAAGCTTAACATCAAATAAATATCAACAGCAATTAATATAACTGTGATCATGATAATGATGACGCTAAATTATAATAATGCTGCTAAAGATGATCAAGATGTAAAGATGATGATGACAATGTAAAAATGATGATAACGATGATGAAGATAATAATAAGAAATGATGATAATGATGATAAAGATAATAAATCAATGAAAAAAGATATAGATATAACGAATAAAATGATGATTATGATGATGATAATAAAACTGATGTTGAAAATGTCAAAATGACGATAAAAATGATGATGCGCATAATGATGATAATGATAATAATAAGAATCACGATAATAAAGATGATGATAAGAAAGAGCACCTGTATAAGAGCAATTTGTTTGAGTTTAGGTTTAGGCCCTCGCTTTCTATCACATGACTGACTGACCGCTGCACTGACCGCAGCAGTAGAAGCAGTAGATCTTTTCTTCTTACCTATACCCAGTGATCTATGCTAAAAACAAACAACAACAACAACAACAGTAAAACAATGACATCGCGCAGCTCATCACACATTCTTAAATCGTTTCTAGCTAGTTTATACACATAAAACGATGACATCACGCATTTCAATACAAATTTCTTTAGTTTAAAATTTTTTTTAAAAAAATTCTAATTTATAAACTGACAAAAAATTGCACTATAATTAATTAAATGAACTAATCGATTTAATCGATAAATAATCGATTGAATGAACTCAAATTTCAATTAATTCATTCAAATCTGTCTCTACAGAAAATCCTATCTTTTATTCCATACACTATAACATTTAAAAACAATTAATACAAAATCTAATGTCTTTAAATTAAAAGAAACAACATTTAAATAAAAAAGCCACATTTTAAATACAAATTCATATCATCACGTTTTAAATATTTTTCAAATAAAATCAAGGAGAAACTTGACCCACCTTGCTACGTCCCCCCGCTCCCTTTTTTCCGTAATCATCATCAAACATAGGCTTGCCCCTCCCAGGCCCTGGGGGGACCCTACGCCCCGCCCCTGTCCCGCCCCCTCCGCTGGGGTCATGTGATGAAGGTTTGCTGGTACTTATAGTACTTGCTTCACTTGATTGAGTACTCAGCGGGTGAATACACGTACCTTCTCCTAACTCACGTACTCCCTAGCATCATCATCATTATCATCATCTTCACCATAGTCATCATCATAACATCATAATTATCATCATTATTAGTATTTATCATCATTATCAAGCATATACTAGATATCTCTCTGATCTTTCTTCCCAATGTACCCTTCTACCAAGCCTACAGTTTATCTGCTTATTCTCTGATCTTTCTTCCTGATGTACCCTTCTCCCAAGCAATGCAGACAGTCTTACCTTGTCTAATAGATTGAGATCAATGTCCATACTACTGATGCTGTCATCAGCTTGCAGTAAATCATCCCTAAGTAGATCATCATTAGCTTCAAAGTCAGCACCACCTAGAGACAGAAACAGACAGAGAGATAATGAGACAGAGAGGGAGAGCGAGAGAGAAGCTGCAGTCCAATACACTCAAGAATTTCTGTCTGTCTCTCTGTCTATCCATCTGTCTTTATTTATTTATCTGTCTGTCTGTCTATTCTGTTTTCCTTTTATAATTGACACCGCCGCTCCCTACAAAGTGATACAATTAAATTAAATATAACGTATTAAATAACAGAAAAGAATTATTACAAAGAAAAGTTAGTTACCTTTGAGACGTTTAAAGATGGTAAAGTTTTCTATATCTTGTAGACCAGAGTCATCTACTATACTAGACAGACTGTCTGTCAGACTGCCTATATCAAACTACACATACAAACACACATACAAGCAAACATACAAGGAGACATACAAGAAGATTAACAGATCATAGATAAAAATTACAAAAAATGAAAATTGTAAATGAGAGAGAGAGAGAGAGAGAGAGAGAGACCAATCATACCACAGATTCCCCTCCTCCTCCTCCTCCTGTTGCATTATCTTTATGCTTGCAAACATTACAGACGTAATCATCATCATCATCATCTTTACTCATTTCATTATCATCAATCACAACACACTCACTATGCGTATATCTGTAACAAAAAATAAAATCATGCGTACCCTTCTCCCTAGCATAAATAAAGTAGACCGGAGACTAGAAAGACAAAGGTATAGGGTTAGATTCCCAGAAATAGTAAAGTTTATCTAACTTGTTGCACCCTTTAATTAGCCATTAAACTATCTCGCTACTTCATGCGTGTTTAATGACAAAAAAACACATCTGCGTAACGCATTATTAAAACTCGAATAAAAATGATATAACTAAACTCTAATTCCTAATGTAACAAATAAAATGACATTTGTTCAATACCTCTTACAGTTGGTGCAAGCAATCATTTTATCAATATCTGTACTCTGATATGTTTTGTTGCATACGAGACAATAGAGTTCCTTGCTGCGTTGTCTTTGATAGCATTCGTCACACACTGAATAGTTATGATGCCATCTACACCCCACCCCCACACCGGCAGACTGCGACCCACACTCCACACACACACGACAGTTCTACACACAGACAGATAGATAGACAGATAGACAGACAGACAGCAAGAAATATAGATAGACAAACAGATGAACAGACATTTAGACAGAAAAACTGATAGGCAAACAGGCAGATTTACAGATACAGATAGACAAACAGACAGACAGAGTGACAGCTCAATTTTCCATCTAGGAATAAGAATTAGCTAAAGTTGTATATGCGCTTGACCCCCCCCGTCATTTCTAAATAAAAATTATTTACTGTCTTAAAAGTCAGGCCTTCACTCATCACTTGGTTTCTACACACAATGTGTCAATAAATAGATACTTTTGTGCTGATGTGACGTTAAGCTGCACACAATGAATGATAATAACTACCTTGCACTTCCATCCATTCTTAGGTATCATAGTCATGACTGGACGTAGACAGAAAGTGTGATAGCCTTTATCACATGTGTCACATACCAACATCTTATTGTCATCTCCTGGTTGTCTAAATACGTCAAATAAAACACATTAAATGCTGTCTATACACATGAAATAAAACATTCAATGTTGTCTATACGTAAAATAAAACACATTCAATGTTGTCTATACGTGAAATAAAACACATTAAATGTTGTCTATACACGTGAAATAAAACATATTAAATGGTCTCTATATGTGAAATATAACATATAAAATGACAACTTTATCACATGTATCGAAGACCTGTTTAAAACCAGTTTAAAACCAGTTTAAAATCAGTTTAAAACCAGTATAGAACCAATTTAAAACAGTTTAATAACAGTTTCAAATAAGTTTTAAACCAATTTAGAACCAGTTTAAACCAGTTTAAAAACCAGTTTAAAATCAGATTTAAACCAGTTAAAAACCAGTTGCAACCAGCTAATAATTAGTTTAAGACCAGTTTAAAACCAGTTAAAAAAGACCAGTTTAAAACCAACTAATAACCAGCTTAAAATCAGTTTAAACCCAGTTTAAAACCAGTTTAAAACCAGTTAATAACCGGTTTAAACTATTTTGAATGTACTACCTGCATGTTTGGCATATCTTGCAGTCAGGACACTGCCAGCCAGCCCTGACCACTGGGTTGACCTCAACCGTTGGGTCAAGACAATTGCCATGGTAATGCTGACCACAACTGGTACAGAATAATTGGTCAGATATGGAACCTGGTGAGTCACAGACGACGCAACAAGCCTCCTGATTGGCTAAAAGAAAAACAGTGGCAACCAATTATAAGACCGATATGATATATTAATATATAGAGTATAATGATTGGCAGTGAAAAACATTGGATGTGTCTAGACAAATGTCTAGACATATGTCTAGACAAGAAATGTCTAGACAGCAAATGTCAAGACATATGTCTAGACAATTGTCTAGACACAATTATCTAGACTGCTTATCTAGACATATGTGTCTTTGGATAAAATAAAGACATTTAAAAACGAAAAAATTTTACTAATTAAAGTAAAATATTTTAAATTATCCAGAAATAAATATCAATACAAACCAATGGCCACAGCTTGATCCGTGTGATCAGGACATAGCAATGATAAAGTCTTTATGTCCTAATAAATAATGATAAAAATACAATAATGAATGACAATCTATAAATAACAAAAACACACTACAGATAAATAATATACAATACAACACAATGCAATAGGAGAATCAACTACATCAACTGTAGAAAATTTCACAAAACGATCAAGCAATAAAGAAAAACAGTAAATTAACAAATTTATTATAAATTTTTTTTCTTTAATAATTCTAAGTGCTGCAAAGAGACCTGAAAACATCCGCTCCCTGAAGCACACGGGTAATGATACTTTCTAGTACACCTAGAGTCGCGACAGTTTATCGTTGCACCGTAGCGAGAACAATAGCTACATTTCTAAACGATAAAACAACTCCGTAAACTGTCAATAAACTAGATATAAAGAGTTAAATGTAACAGTTACATGTAATACAGTTAAATGTAATAGAGTTAAATACAGTAATGCAGTAATAAATGTAATGTATTACAGTGTAATACATTACATTTAACTATACTACATTACATATAACTGTATTAAATGTAATAGAGTTAAATGTAATAGAGTTAAATGTAATAGAGTTAAATGTAATAGAGTTAAATAGAGTTAAATGTAATACGGTTAAATGTAATACGGTTAAATGTAATACGGTTAAATGTAATACGATTAAATGTAATAAGGTTAAATGTAATACGGTTAAATGTAATACGATTAAATGTAATAAGGTTAAATGTAATACGGTTAAATGTAATACGGTTAAATGTAATACGATTAAATGTAATACGGTTAAATGTAATACGGTTAAATGTAATACGGTTAAATGTAATACGGTTAAATGTAA
>JAQIXG010004714.1:0-12470 GCA_034700105.1 Oconnorella tubifera
CTTAACTCAATAACGTCTTAACTCAATAACGTCTTAACTCAATAACGTCTTAACTCAATAACGTCTTAACTCAATAACATCTTAACTCAATAACGTCTTAACTCAGACTTAAAAGATTTGTTGATAATTAATAAAAATATGATAAAAATACTATAAGTAACTAAATAATAATATGATTTCTATGCATTCAATCTAAGTGAATGACAACAAGTGATAATTACTCGATATATATAATACTAAAGGGTGCAGCAAGTTGCGTTAACTTTACGCAGGAAGAAGATGCGTGTTCGCTGGATCGTAAGGACGACTTGACGTCACATCAGGACGATCATCTACGCAGGATAGCGGAGCTAGAGAGAGTGATAGCTAGGTGCCGAGACAAGTCAGCATTTCTACAGGACCATGTTGAACAATTGCAAGATGAATTGAACCGCAAGGCTAAGTAAGAGATTGGATTTTGTGTTTTGCGGCTTTTATTTGTAAAGCTTTGCTTCTGTTTTGTGGCTTTTAATTATAAGTTTGCTTATTTGTAAAATTTTGCGTTTGTTTTAAAGCATTTAGTCATAAGTCTTGGTTGTTTATTAAGCAAAAGAACTTTGTTAAAATCTAGTTTATATTTAAGTCCTCTTTGTTTATGGTTGTTTATTGTTTATTTATAGTTATTTATTTATTGTTGTTTATATATAGTTGTTTATTTACAATTGTTTACGATTGAAGATATTATCGTAAATTAAAATACCTTATTAAAGGGTGCAGCAAAACTTTCCAAATATCAGAGGACTTGAACCTGGAGCTACTATAGCTTTTAAATTCACGCTGTAACCACTTTGACTTAAGGTTAAGTTTAACGTTTGGATTATCGTATTATACGAACAATGTCTCAGACGTAGCTGTCAATATATGCGTCTTACTAAAGGGGCAGCAAGCTAAGTTTAACGTTTGGATTACCGTACTATATGAATGATGTCTCAGACGTAGCTGTCGATTTAAGCGTCTTACTAAAGGGTGCAGCTAGTTAGAGAAATATTGAGCTATTGAGGATTTGAACCTATACCTTTTTGCGTCCGAGTCCAGCGCTCTAACCACTTTCTCTAACGGGCTTTAATAATCGAATAACCATGGGTTTTTCCTTGTAGTATAATTCGTGGTTATGTGTTGAGAGAGGAAGCGGGTACACTAGCGCCAGAATCCTCCGATAGGCTAAAGGTTGGGAGAAGTTTCTATCTTTGGTCTTAATAGTAGATATTAAACTAATTGATGTTTTAAATGGATCGGCAGTATAGTACGTTTACTTATACATCTTTTCTGTGCTGATGTGCCTTTAAGCGACAGAGAAACATACTTTAATTAATCCAATTTAATAAATAAAAGATATTTAATTAATGTAATATTTAAATATTTAAAAATATTTAAGGGTTACATATGTAATTGTTATGACAAAGTATTAGATTATTATTAACACTGTATACTATATGTATAATGGCGTGAATTGTCAAAATTACCGGACAAAATTACCGGCTGTTAATTTTTAGGGTTAGGATTTATAGTTAGGATTCGGGTAAGGGTTAGGATTTAAGTTAGGATTAGTACTAGGGTTAGGATTACGTTTTGGGTTGGTTAGGGTTAGGGTGATTAAATGAATTGATGGAGTCGTTCTGTCAGGTCAATGTATTCTGAGTCGTTTTTGTCAGGATAATGTTTAATGCTTTTATTAGAAATTAAAATTATATTTATATTGTTGAAGTATTATTGTAATTCATATTGAATAATATAAATTAATTCTGAATTAATACTTTTTAGGTACACTATAACAATAGTTAATGACAGTTTAAGCAAGTATTAAGTATTATTAATGTCAGATTTCATGAAGTCATTTTCACTCAAAACTGATTTTATCTATATACTGGTTAAACTGTGCAAAGCCCTTGGTCATTACAGCTATTTCATTGGACTATGACAGCGGTTCCCAACCTGTGGGTCGCGATCCAAACTGTGGGGTCGCCTGACAATTTGCCAGGGGTCGCCTGAGACCTTCTAAGAATTATTTTTTTTAATAGAAAAAACGGGTTTTTGTACAAGGTACGTGCAATGCACATTGCATAGCACACATTTAAACTGTAAAGTTTAACATTTTATTCATTTGCAAATTCATTTTTATCAATTTTGAACAAAAAATATAACGAATTGTTGTGATGGGGTCGCCACAATTTAAAAATTTGATCATTGGGGTCGCCACAACTTGGGAAATATTATCAAGGGGTCGCAGCATCGGAAAGGTTGGGAACCTTTGGACTACGATATCATTTGATTATAATGATGTCATGGCTGCTAAACATGGAGGCATTGTACAAAACTTAAAAGGATCGCGTGATTTAACTAAATTTTAACGAATCTGTACATATGTACGTATTTTATACATATGTACGCTTCCTGGAATCAGACATTAGTATAATGACTATAATAGTTAATACTTATTTATATTTATATTTAGCAGTAGTAACTATTAAGCATAGTTCAAGCAAGTATTGCAAATAAAAATTCAGTAATATAAACTTGATTTATATTATTGTTACGACATATTTTTGTATCATGCGTTGGTTAGGCCCAGATGTCGCGCAAGGGTGGCATAATGGCATCAATCTACGCGTCGCATACTTTAGACGAGGGAATGACGTTAGATCTGTCGCTAGAGATCAATCGCAAACTGCAATCGTTACTGGAAGATACGCTACTAAAGAATATCAAACTCAAGGTGGGAGGGGTTTATTTCTGGGTTGTTTAGATAGCGTGACTTAGATAAGGTGTTTAGATGGGTGGTTTATTTGTTGTTGTTTGTTGTTGTTGTTATTTACTGTTATTTATTTGTCGTTGTTTGTTTATAGTTGTTTATTCTTGATTATTTATTTATGTATTTTTATTTATGATTGATAATTTACAGCTCTTTATTTAAGTTAGACACCTCTTGTTAAAATACAAGAGACACCTATTTTATTAAAATAGGTGTCTAACAGTATATATGTATATCTTGTTAAAATACAAGATATACATAGGCTAAAGACACAACAAAAACCGTTTAAACAAGTAAACAACGGAAACAATTTTTATCGCGAATAAAAATTGTATTTGTATTTGCAAATAGTATTAAATTGTATTTAATTTTCAGGAAGCAATGGATACCTTAGGCTCAGAGATAGACTGGTTAACGCGTGAAAATAAGAGATTACTGCAACAATTTGCGGGACACCAGAGCGACAGTGAATTAAATAACGGGGCGCAACAGCAGACCGATTTATTACTTTAACGGGGGAACAGATATTGTATAGCGCGAGTTAATTTAGTAGCAAGACCTTGGTTTGTAACAAGCCCGTCCCCCTTTTTCTATTTAGATTTAGTTATTAATTAAACTTTTGTGTTAAACTGGTGGGATTAGGATTAGAATTAAGGTTAGGTAATAAGATGTGGATGATTTGAATAAATAAGGTGCGGGGTGGATAAGGGGCGGGGCTTGTTAGAAACTAGGCCTAGCTGGTATTAATTTTAGAGTGGAGGTGCAAGAGAACAGTCTAATTGAATGATCTAAACTTAGATTGGGTTTTATGAGTGGGTTTTTTTTAGAATGCAACCATCTTGAAATGTCTTTCATATGTTGTGTATTTTATATATTGTACGATATAATTGTCATCATTTTATTATTAATTATCATCATCATTATAATCATCATCATTATCAATCGCCGTTATCATTTTGTCTTGTATGGATGATAATGTAATGCATTGTAATTTTAATAACTTTCTTTCCTATGTACCCTTCAACCAAGCCTACAGTTTATTATCATATCCTCTGCTCTTTCTGATGTACCCTTCAACCAAGCCTACAGTTTATTATCTTATTCGCTGCTCTTTCTGTTGTACCCTTTTACCAAGCCTACAGTTTATTATCTTATTCGCTATTCGCTGCTCTTTCTGTTGTACCCTTCAACCAAGCCTACAGTTAATTATCGAATAAACTCAACATTTCTATGAGTAACGCGATATATATGATTTCTATTTAGCTATATTTAAATCAATGCATATTTTAATATTTGTAATATTGTATTTAAAATGTCTTTCTTGCTTTTTATAATTGTATTATATAGTCCGATATCAGTAGTTTAGTCAAGGGGGGAGGTTGTGGGTGTAATAGGTTATAACCCCCCCCCATGGAAGGTAAAATAATTTTTATAGTTTTAAAAGTTTTAGTTTATCGGTAACCTGCCTTGTGACTATTCAAATTTTGACTTAAAATTGAATGAACCTATAAAATGAATAAAGGTCATCACTTAATTTTTAGGAGGAAACTCCCCTCCCCCCCCCTCTTTGTGAAATACTGTCAACGCCAAACTGTCAAATATAATAAATACTTGAGTTATATATCTAAGCATACTCCAGTTATATGTCTAAGAATACTTCAGTTCTATATCTCTTGATTATTGATTTATTGATTGGTATTGATTTACTGATTGGTACCCGAACAAAACAGCCCCTGATACAGTAATTCAACAAAACGACTCCGACTGCATTATCCAGACAAAACGGCCCCGAATACATTAACCCGACAAAACGGCCCCGAATACATTAACCCGACAAAACGGCCCCGAATACATTAACCTGATAAAACGGTCCCTAATTCATTAACCCGACAGATTAACCCCATTCATTTAATTTAATTACCCTAACCAACCGTATACTTAGTAACTTAACCCTATCACTAATCAAAACTTATTTTTTCGTGTTGTATACATGTATTTAGAGACCAAATACATATAATTAGAGACTAAAACATTGAACGTTAATCTTTAAAAAGGTCATCAGTTCTAAGTATACATTTTTAGTACGAGTCGCTAATAATCTTTTTGAAGCTATTTGTTACTTGAAGCTCTTACCTATGGGGCTCAACATTTTTATAACCAGGGGCTGCAATCAGCTTATTTATATATTGATCCGCCCCTGTACACGGTGACATATTCGATCATTTTTGACTTGATTATAAATCAATTGAATAATATTTAGTTGAATCATTGATTTGACGTTTGCGCTGATGTGACGTTAAGTGTAGAGCAAATTAACAAGTTTACTGATCGATTGGCTTTATTAGTATTTTATAAATACCGTACAAAGTGAACAAAAAAATTATACTTTGTTTCTATTAAATTTTTTTATTTCGATAATTTAATACATACAGGGTGTACTGTTTAATTCCGAACTAAAAGAACGTGAGTTTAATGTATTTTAATTTTATGTTTAAAATAATTCACGCGTAAAATGAAAGAGCTCTGAATATTCTAATATTAAATGCAACTCAAGTAGATGACTGTGATGACTGTGGTTTAGTAAGTTGCATTTTATATTGAAAATAATCATCTTCAAGTATTATTTTATAATATTTAAATAATATTATATTATTTAAATATTATTAATGCAGGCTCATTTTAAGCAAACCTGAAGTTAATTTTGTTTAATTCTTTAACTTTATCAAATTATTTAAACCCTAATTCCAATCCTAATCCTAACCTTAATCCTAACAGTTGAACAGCATATTGAAAAACAGCTGTTTAGTACTTTAGAACCGCTACCGTTTAGTACTTTAGAACAGCTACCGTTTAGTACTTTAGAACAGCTACCGTTTAGTACTTTAGAACAGCTACTGTTTAGTACTTTAGAACAGTTACAGTTTAGTACTTTAGAACAGCTACCGTTTAGTACTTTAGAACAGCTACCGTTTAGTATTTTAGAACAGCTACCGTTTAATACTTTAGAACAGCTACCGTTTAGTACTTTAGAACAGTTACAGTTTAGTACTTTAGAACAGCTACCGTTTAGTACTTTAGAACAGTTACAGTTTAGTACTTTAGAACAGCTACCGTTTAGTACTTTAGAACAGCTACCGTTTAGTATTTTAGAACAGCTACCGTTTAATACTTTAGAACAGCTACCGTTTAGTACTTTAGAACAGCTACCGTTTAGTACTTTAGAACAGCTACCGTTTAGTACTTTAGAACAGCTATTATAATAGTCCTATTATATAGCGCAATGCTATAATACAGCTAGTAAGTTAACTTGTAGCCGCTGAGGCTGCTGCTAAAAAGTTGAAAATCCTGCAATAAAAGTACAGCAGCTAACAGAAGACGCAACCAAGAAGTTTGTAAATGGGGACGTGCAATTAACTGAAATACAGATTATAAGAAGTGCATAAATAGGGACGTGTCATTAAATTAAATGATGAGTTATGAGAGAGATCATTTGTTAGATAACGTCACATTAGCACAAATAAACGATTTATTGATGAGCTATTCTATAAAGTATTGCGCTTCTAACACGTTGTTCGAGTTCCGATAATTCCGAGGTGCGGTTGATATGAACTTACAGAAACCAAGTGATTAGTGAACCAAGTGATGAGTGAGCCAAGTGATGAGTGAACCAAGAGATGAGTGAACAAAGTGATGTGTGAACCAAGTGATGAGTGAACCAAGTGATGAGTGAACCAAGTGATGGGTGAACAAAGTGATGAGTGTGAGTGAACGAAGTGATTATTGTACCAAGTGATGACTGAACGAATTCACTGATGAGTGAACCAAGTGATATCTGAACCAAATAATGAGTGAACTAAGTGATGAATGAACCTAGTTGATGAGTGAACGAAGTGATGAGTGAACCAAGTGATAATACCAAGTGATGATTGAACCAAGTGATGAGTGAACAAAGTGATTAGTGAACTCTTACCACAATTACTTAAATAGCTAAACAGTACAAAACAGAGTTCAAACTAACATTCGCTATTTCAAAAATACATTATTAATCATTCCTCTTACTCTAATTATATTTATTCGTTCCCCCCCTCTCCTGAAATTAAGTATTCCAATTAGCGCCACAGTTTTGCTCGAATTACTTTTTAGCTTTATGCCTTGGTTGATTTACATCAGCCTGCTAGCAAGAGTGGCTGACTGGCTGACTCAGGATCTCAGTGGCGTAACCAAGAATTAACCAAAGGGGAATGTTTCCTCCAAAGTTTACTGATGACCTTTTTAAAGTTTATCACTCAATTTTTTCACTTTTTGTCTCAATTTTGTTCCGATTACATGTGCACAACTCCACCTACATTCATTCAAAGCTAAAAATTCATTAAATCGTCACTAAGGAGGCGTTAACCTCGAAATTTACACTTTTACATTACAAAAAATATTGTTATTTCAAATAGAGGGGGATTTGAACTCCCACAACCGTCCCCCTTGCCATTCCACTGCAAGCTCTGTGGTTAGATACCCGGCCATCATTTAATAGTACATAGACTCAGCTAAATCTACAACACAGATCTCTTTAGCAGTCATCATTATCTTTATCCACTGTGAGTACGTCTTTCGTTATCCTTTTTACTGTAACTTTCTTATTGTATAATCTTTTATTTAGTTTAGTTTTTCCATTTGTATTTAGTTGATTTTAAAGTACCATTCATCGTGATTATAAACAGTAAAGATTGCGTTTATGGAATAGTAGACTTGACTTTAATGGTAATAAGCTTGAATATGATTCAGTCTGAATCATTTTTAAGCTTATTAATCATTCAGTATAGAGTATTCGACTTGTAAGACTCTGATAACTGGTGTATTGGCGTCTTTCTAAAGGGTCAGCAAGTGATTGAGTCCAAGTACAGATTTTGTACTTGAACTCAATCACTTGGACTCTGTACAACAGAAACTCTGATAGGTATTGAGTTAATCATCTTACTAAAAGGTTCAACATGTAATAGAGTACAAGTACTGAGGATCAGTTAGCTATTAAACTAGGCTTCTTACTAAAGGGTGCAACAAGTTGTAGATTTATTATCACACTGAGAATAAATCCAGAAATACATTTTTCAATTGTTAGTCATTCTGTCCCAAGCTTATCATCCAGATAAACCGAGATAAACTAATTAACAAACATTAATTATGATTATGATCTGTCTGTTTGTCTATCTGTCTATCCGTCTGTCTGTCTCTCTATTTATCTTTCAAGATGAAAAACTGATTTTTTTCCAAAAAGATAAACTATACTCTTTCCATTTGCTCTCCTTTTAGAAGTGACAGGTGATCATGTCTGAGGGAAAGTTCTTCCTGTTGGTCAGTAAGTTGAGTGGGTGTGCCCTAGGCCCCGAGGGGGGCAGTGAGGGGGCGGGGGTTAGACTGGTCACTGTACCTAGGAATGAGAATGACGACAGAATGATCTGGTACACTGATGCACTGACTGGGACTGTGAGGAATAAAGCTAGTGGTCTTTGTATCAATGCTGAAGGTATAGTTTGTCTGTTTGTCTGACTGTTTGTCTGTCTGTCTGTCTATTTATCTGTCTGTTTGTCTGTCTGTTTGTCTGTACGTCTGTCTGTTTGTTTGTTTGGCTGTTTGTCGGTCTGGTACACTGATGCATTGACTGGGACTGTGAATAAATCTAGTGGTATTTGTAACAATGCTGAACGTATAGTCTGTCTGTCTGTTTGTCTGCATACATGTATGTATGTTTGCCTGTCTGTCTGTTTGTCTGTCTGTTTGTCTGTTTATCTGTCATTTAGTCAGTCCTTCTGTCTCTGTCTCTGTCTCTGTTGGTATGCTATCTATCTTTCAGTCAGTTGGTCATTCCTATCTGTTTTTTTCAGTCAGTCCTTCAAGGCCTTTAGTCTGTTTCCCTGTCTGTCTGGCCTTCAGTCTGTCTCTGTGTCTGTCCTTTCCTTGAGTCTGTTTTCCTGTCTGTCTGTCATTCAGTCTGTCTCCCTGTATGTCCTTCTGTCTGTTTGTTTGGTACACTGATGCTCTATCTAGTACCACAGAAAATAAATCTAACGGATTTGAATCATTACCTATTGCCTCCAAGTCCAGCACTCTAACCGCTTCACTAACTAGCTTCCACAAACTGATACAACATTATAAGATTTATCGGTTTATACTCAAGAAAAGATGGAAACAAATTATTTAATTATTAATTTTATTTCTATTTAATTTATATTTATTTATTTTATTTATTTATATTTTATTTACATTAATTTATTTTATTTATTTATCATTTATTTATTTATATATTTATAAATTATTTAATCATATATTTATTTTTACAATATTTTCCAGGGGACGGATATGTCACCGCCCAGCGTTACGAATCCGGCAAAAAAAATCAGCAATTCGTAGTGGAGGGGGGCCTCGTTAAAAATAGATTTGACGGAAAAGTACTGGACATTACCGGTAACAACCCCAATGCTGGGGTGCCCCTGTGTGTGTTTGCACCCCACGGGGGGGCCAACCAGAGCTGGGATTGCGTTTTCCAGTTTGTATTTTATTTGAATCTTTTTTATTTGCGGCATTTATGAAATTATTTCTTAGACATTTTGTTTATGATTTTTTTTTTGTTGAAAATATTTAAATAATTCTAAATTAACATTTTTTAAAGAATAATTTTGATTAATTTGGTTAACTGTAGTTATGTATTTATTTAACTGTCTGTTTGTCTGTCTGTCTGCCTGTCTGTCTGATTGTCTCTCTCTCTGTCTGTGTGTCTGTTTGTCTGCCTATCTGTCTGTCTGCCAGTCTGTCTGTTTCTCTGTTTATCCATCTGTTTGTCTATCTATCCGTCTGTCTGTCTATCTATCTGTCTGTGTGTCTGTCAGTCTACTTCTCTGTCTGTCGTATGACTATTTTGATTTCGTACTTTTAGAAAGCCGAGATATTTTCTTCTAAAAGGCGAGAAAAGTGGTCGCGTTATAGACATAGAGGGGAATAGTAGAGCCGCCGGGGCCAAGATCTGTATCTTCGACGCTAATAAAGGGGATAACCAACTTTGGTATGAAGACCGCAATGGACTGATTAAATCCAAACTCAATGACTTTGTCTTTGACGGATCAGGACCCGGTTAGGATTTTACAAATCTCAAATTGAAATAAAATCAATGTTTCTGTCTGTCTGTCTGTTTTTCTTTATGTCTGTCTGCCTGTCTCTCTCTTGTCTGTGTTTCTGGATTTAAAAAGTCTAATACGCGTTAAGTGTTAGACAAAAAGATAGAAAGACAGATAGAGATTGAAAAACAGAAAGACTCTGACTCTCTGACTGCCTTTTTGTGTGTTTCTCTATCTGTCTGTATCTTTGATTGTCCTTCTATCTGTGTGGTGTGTGTCTCTCTATATAGGAGTTAAAAGTTACCTCTTTCTGTTCCTCTGTTTATGCCTCTATAAATTTCCGATATCATTTACGTACAATTTATTTGATAAATTAAGTTTATATTAAAACCATCGTAACACTTATGAAGTGATTTCACTTTTATTTTCGCAGAGGTAGTGATGCAGCCTTGGGCCCCCAGTGACCCCAACAGAGCCTGGGTCCTGAATGGCTCTGCTGTGTCCCAACTAGCCAATCCAGATAAAGTCCTGGACGTGAAGGGGGAGGCTTGTGGAAACGGAACAAGAATCTGCGCTTATAAGAACAGAGGGGCGTCGCATCAGAAGTTCTCTGCACAGTATATCTAGAGAGAGAAATTTGTTTCGGAGAGAAATATTTCTAGAGAAAGAAATTTGTCTAGATTTTTGTCTAGAGAGAGAAATTTGTCCAGAAAGATATCTGTGTAGAGAGAGAAATTTATTCTGTCTAGAGAAAGAAATTTGTCTATAATTCTGTCTAGAGAGAGAAATTTGCCTACGAGAAATTTCTGTCTAAAGAGAGAAATTTGTCTACAGGGAGAAATTTATCTAGAATTCTATATAGAGAAAGAAATTTGTCTGAGAAAGAAATTTGTCTAGAATTCTGTCTAGAAAGAGAAATTTGTCTAAGCGAGAAATCATCCTGTCTAAAGAAAGAAATTGAATGCATTTATTTCAGAAAAATAATTAAATTTAGATTTATTTTATAACGACCATTGTTTGAAGATTCTTTGCTTTTTATATTTTTTCAAATGGTTATATTTTGTTTAACACCGCTTGATATGACGGCATTGTTGATCAGACGCATTAGTCACATCTGTCATAAGAGTAGAATATCTTTGTTTTGCGCATGCCTACGTGCTTTTTATGTAAAATCATTTGCTATATCATATTTAGTGTGAAAAAAAATTAGGTTCAAAAATTATAACAACTTTTTACCAAATGTTGCGTTTTTATAGTGACTTTTACCCTACAGTATTTCTGCACATAGTTTTAATTCTTTATCAGAAATATTTGTCAATAAATTGGGAGAGGGGCTAATTATTACCGAGTAGGCGTGGCTTATAAATGGATGCATTATTTTCAACGCTAAATCGAAGCATTTGTGCTTATGTGACAGTACGCGACATTTTTTACAGTGAAATGTTGGATTGTTAGATAGTCTCAAGCTTATAGTGTGATCATTGCTTCAAACAGTATTATAGATTAAATGTGCTTTTTATTTTTACAGTATTTTGGCCTTAGATGCTTATTAGATTTGCTTGCTTTAGCTTGTTTTGCTTTAAATGGTAATAGAATTTGTGATAGAGTTTATACAAATCTTGTATTGTTAGACGTTTTTGATTTTAAACCGGGTGATTTTAGTAATGCTTTAACAATCGAAGTAACATTTGAGCAGTTAAATCAATGGGGTTTAGTTTAACTGCTACAATGTTGAAGTTCATTGGCGTAGTGGTTAAAGCGCCTGATTCAGATCTCAAAGGTCTGAAGTTTGCGCTACCTCATGAACTTGCTGCTCCCTTTAGCAAATGTTTACAGCTGTACTGCAATGAGACTGCTTTTCTTTAAATAACAATACAAGTAAAACTAACAGTATTGTTTTAACTTCTACACAGTGCAGTACATGGTTCGAAATTCTTGAAGTGACATTACAACATCTAAAGGTTCGTTAGAGAAGTGGCGCTGGACTCGGATGCGACAGGTCCAGGTTTGAATCCCGGAGAAGAACTCACTACTTCTCCAACTTGCTGCATCCTTTAGTAAAACGCATAATTGACAGCTACATCCGCGACATAGTTAATATAATACGGTAATGCATATGTTAAACTAAACTTGCCGAATTTGATGTCGAATTAAGTTCGATTTGATCATTAACAAAATAGTTATATTATATATAATATTATATTATATATAGAATCATAGATCTAGCTGGTGGTTTTGATCTTGATCTAAGTTGGTTTTATGTCTCAGTCTTCGTTTCAGAGCACCTGGTCTTGGTCTCGGTCTTGGTCTCGAAGCACATGGTCTTGTTCTCGAACCATCAGGTCTCGGTCTTGATCTTGGATCCCGAACCATCAGGTCTTGGTCTCGTCTTGGTCTTAACAAAAAAGTCTCGTTAACATCACTGATATATATACTGTATACTGTATTAAACAAAATAAATTAAATTTAAACCGAATCACATAATTATTTATTAATTATGGGACTAAATTATTTGAATATATACTGCATTATACATAATTATATGATCTATTGGCTAGTTTGGATTGCAAGGGGGTGAT
>JAQIXG010004715.1:0-12466 GCA_034700105.1 Oconnorella tubifera
GCTTTCCGGGATTCGAACCTGGACCTGTAGCGTCCGAGTCCGGTACTCTAACCACTTCTCTAACGAGCCTTGACATAATAAGAGATAAATGCAAATAACGATACCTCTTATAAATAGTCTTAGAGACTGAGCAGCACACACAGATACCAACAGCCAGCAGTGCACCTAGAGGCACAAAGATCGACTTGACAGGATAATAGAACTCATCCTCACTGCAGTAATGTAGATGCATTATAACACTGCCAAGACCATACAAGCCTATACCTGAATAGCAAACTCTGTCACATCAAAGTCTTAAATGTTACTTTTAAACTGATTATTGTATCGTTTAAAGATACTAATAAATTTATTTTACTTTTAACATCACATGCAATAAATATACTCTGGACAAACAGGCCAAAATTTAAAATACAGATAAAAAATATGAATACTGTTTCAATGACTCTGAGAACTGCAGTGTCTAATTCTCTAATAAGAAATCACAGATTTTAATTACATTCTTACAAATTTATAACACATGATAAATTTTGCATCCAGAGTAAAATCGGTTATATATTTTATTCTAATACTCTATAATATTATGTATTTAATATCCTACCAGCGTAATCAAACATGAAAGCGGTATAATTGGCTAATTCTGACTTTGACTGTAAACAATGTGCAGCACTGCTACATGCATATAACACTAACCCACATATCAAACCTGAAATACATACATACAGAATGTTCTTCTGATACATGTTATCGAGCAATTTTGAAAAGAATAATCTTAAGCAACTGATTGCTTATTGTTAATCTTATTGTTAATTTACAATCGTCTTCTTTTCGTATTAAAATGTTGGCGGCCATCGTTTATGTTTCAACTTTTTTTAAGTTGATACTATTTTGATAAATCTGTATTCTGACTTAGTCCAAAGTTTGAATAAACGAGCGAGAGCATAAAATATAATTTGAAAAGTCATGGAAATTTATTAAAAAATGATAAAACAACTCTAGATGTTATTCATGTGTAAGTTTATGCTCAATGTTTAACATTATCTAATGGGTCATGATATGAGCCTGCTTATTTTTTGTAAGTGTATCAAGTCATGGCTCGATTGAGGACAATGCTACGCACAATGGAGAACAAACATCCATACTGTTCCTGTACTTTGTCTTAATAATGCTCATTGTTAAAAATGCAGGATTATAATTACATTTTTCTTTACTTTCTTGATAACTTCTGCAAACCACGGCTGATGGCCCACGGACCGGCACCGGTCCGCGGACCACCACTCTGAGTAGCACTGATCTAAATTATAGACTAAATATACATAATATAAAACTATCAAAACTGTCATTCAACAGATTATTAAATGCAAGAAATGAAACAAATTTGATTAAAAAAGAAATGAAATGAATTTTAAGCAAGCCTTCATTTTCTTACAATTTTAAACAAATGTAAAACTTGTATCATAATAGTAGTGAACATTTTATTACCCAGCAAATGGCAATCTAATAGTAAAGAATATTTTCAAGTAAAAATATAACAACTCGACAGTAATTTATTTCTAATATTTAAACAATCAACTGAAAGTTTATAACATTCAAAGAATTTAACTTTGTCCAAGCAATTTGGCGCAGTAGCAACTGACTCAGAACCTATATATCCGGGTTTGAATGCCAATAAGAAAATACTGCACAAACTTGTTGTATCCTTTAACAAGATAATTAAATCAAATTGTTTCACAGACGTCATGTCACAAATGACAATCCTGATGTTAAATTCAACCCAAGATACTAACTCACCAGACAACAAAGGCCAAGTGCTCGTATCATGAATGAAATCAACTTGATTCGCAAACGTCACAAGTTTACCAGCCATCAGAATAAACGCGAGTAAATGGGTCCAAATGTTGACCGTCTCGTTATGTAACTGAAAAACGCTTTGCAGGTAATACGACCACGGTTGACCCAATGGTCTGAACCCTCCCTCCATATGAGGGTCATGAAATAACACGGGAACTGCGTGCTTGCTTTGAGTCTGTACGGGACTTAAAAAAGTGGCATAGCTTTTTGTAAAGGACTCAGGCTTATGAACACCGTTTGAATGTTCCTTGGGAGATTTAACGCCGTTTGAATGTTCCATTTCTTTTTGCTACAACCAACAAAAAATGACAACATAACTGGATAAAAGTACATTTTATACAACTTACTTTACATTATTTCAATTAAAAAAATTAAAACTAAGAAATAGGGTTAAATGTCAGACTAGGTTAACCCTAACTGTATATTTTATAGTGTGCATTTATTTATTTAACACCCTGAAATGAATTTAATCAAAAATGTTATTGCCATGTTTTAGCCTAAATATAAACTAGCATTAAAGTTACAACTAGTAATCTTACTATTGAATTAAATTAGAATAAATCAAGTAGATGTCTAATTAAATATAATCTAGCATTAAAATTACAATTATTCTAACGAAAAACATTTAGATATAATCTTACGGGGGATTGTGCGGATGTCGCGGGGATCGTTTAAAAATTATTTTTGTTAAATAAAAAAAATTTAAATAAATTTAACCCCTATAAATAGATAGGTCACACAACCGTACCCCGACAAAACGGCCCCGAACACATTAACCCGACAAAACGGCCCCGAACACATTAACCCGACAAAACGGACCCGAACACATTAACCCGACAAAACGGACCCGAACACATTAACCCGACAAAACGGCCCCGAACACATTAACCCGACAAAAGGGACCCGAACACATTAACCCGACAAAACGGACCCGAAAACATTAACCCGACAAAATGGCCCCGAACACATTAACCAGACAAAACGGAACCGAACACATTAACCCGACAAAACGGCCCCGAACACATTAACCCGACAAAACGGCCCCGAACACATTAACCCGACAAAACGGCCCCGAACACATTAACTAAACAAAACGGCCCCTCAATCCATGGCCTTTGTAGATGGTGATTTAACGTTATGACCATTTACAGGAGACCTTCCACATTTTGGTGGTCGAATTTAAGCAAAATGGTCAAAAAGGGGAAGAAAGCCATAGACTTATATGAACCCCCCGACAAAACGTTAAATAATTATCAATCTTATTTTTAAATTGTATAACATTATTACATGATATAATATCAACAGGTAATAAATTCCATTCATCAACTGATCTATTTGCAAAGGAATATTTACCTATATTACTTTCAAATCTTTCCTTATACAACTTTAACTGATGACCTCTTAAATTATTGGAAGACAGTATAAAAAAGTCATTTGCATTAATATCTTCAAAACCCTTCAGTATTTTGAACATTTCAATCAAGTCGCCTCTTAAACGCCCAGTTTCAAGAGTTGTCAAATTTAACACAGCGAATCTCTCTTCATAAGGTCTTTGCAAATACAAGGAATCATTCTAGTTGCTCTTCGCTGCACCTTCTCAATAAGATTGATATCTTTTGTAAATAATAGTAGTCAATGACCTCTTTAGAGGTTCAAGGACCTCTGTAGCGGGTCAATGACCCCTGTAGATGGTCCATGACCTCGTTAGAAGTTCAATGACCTGTGTTTCGGGTCAATGACCTCTGTCGTTCGTCAATAACCTCTGTAGCGGGTCAATCAAATCTGTAGAAATCGCGTCAATGATCTCTTAAAAGCGAGTCCATGATCTATAACGGGCCAATGCTCTCTGTAAAACTTAAATATTAAAATTTGATCAAAAAATTATAATTAAATAATTGAATAATTTTTTGAGCAATTCATCAAAATTTTAGTCAAACTCCAAATCTCAGAATGACTATAAAAAGATTGTATAGATTGTAAGTACTTCTCCTGGAACCGGGGGCTAGTGTGCCATTTTGTTACCTCCCCCCCTTAACTTCTTGAAATCTATGCCACTTTTACCCCCCTTAACATCTTTAAATTTGTGCCACTTTTAACCCCCCCTCCTACCTTCTTGAAATCTGTGCCACTTGTAATCCCCCCCCTTAACTTCTTGAAATCTGTCCCACTTTTAACCCCCCCTTAACTTCCTGAAATTTGTGCCACTTTTAACCACCCCCCCCTTAACTTCTTGAAATTAAAAAAGATAACGATAATAACTACGAATATATTATATACTATAATAAGAATTGAATTTAAATAATAAATAGAAAATATAAATATACCTAAACTAGAAATATAAGAAATAATATAAACATATAATAGTATAAGATTAGGGCCTAATATAAAAATAAGATGAAATAAAAGATAGAAGATAATAATGCACGTAGATAATGAGAAGATTATGTTTATTTATTTTAATTATCTATTTTGGATTATCTTGCTATGTTTTATTCTGGCTATTGGAGGACAATTTGCTTTATAAAAGAAACATTGTACATCCACACGGTATGTTTTATACATAAATTAAATATCGTAATTAATTAATTACTAGTCGTGATATTAATTATGATATTATTGTATGCAGTTATTGTGTACATATATTGTATAATTATGCAATTTTTGCGTGCAGATATCGCATGCCTTTATTGCATGCATATTTTATACAGCTATTATTGCACGCTTAATTGCATCAGGTGACAGTGGTGTTGTAATATTCATCTAAGGAATTCATTAACAAATCATTAAGATGAGAGAATTTCTTAACATATATCCCATATATGTTTTAATTGTTGTGTATATTTATAGTGTATAGTGTATTTATAGATATTTATATGTACACTATTATATATTTGATGTATTGAATATTGTGTATATTTTACATTCAATTTTGTGCTTTAGGTGATTAATTTAAGGATTTTAAGATTTGTTTTAAGTTACCTTTTCATTTTGTTTTATGTTACGCATGTATTATTTGTAGCGACGTTTTTATAATTAGTTGTTACTACTGATAATATCTTTTTATAAGGAAATAATTGTCTTTTAATTTCAGATATCCAATCTGATGAGGACTCTATTAAAATTGTAACTGGACTAGGCGGAAAATATCAAACGTATTATCATTCAAATAAAAGTTTGATTGAAAAACTTCATTTTCTGAACAGAGAACATTTCTTGCAAGAAAATGCGAGTAATTCTGATAAACGACAAAAGAATGTAGTTAATATCTGGAGCAAGGCAGCTATTGGTTTGTATATTTTCTAATATTAGAAAATATACAAAAACAGTATTTATCAAGATTAGTAGAGAAGTGGGTAGACCACTGGATGCAGACACGACAGGTCTATGTTCGAATTCCGGATAGTTTATTAAATATTTCTCTAACTTGCTGCACCCTTTAATAAGGTAATTAAATTGACAGCTACGTATGATTCTCTTTGCACATTTAATGTTGGTAATTCTGGACTTTTAATGCTATGTTATGCATTATCTTGTGAATTTGTTCATAAATTGAAACTTTTTAGCTGCAGTTGACAGATCCGACAGCTGCGGCATTTGCTGCAGTTTACAGTAGCAGTAATTGCGTTGAAAATTACCACTCCGTACTTTGCATTAGATAGTTATTTCTCTATTTTATATAATTGAATACTTTTTGTCTCGTCTATTAATTGCGTTATTAATTGTTGTTATTGCGTAGTGAGACTTTCTTTATTTGTTGTTTATTATTTTTAAGGTCTTTACCTGTGGCAGCATGTGTTTGAAGGAAATTTTGAGACTCATTCACAAATGTACAGCTTTGGAGAAGTGACAGTGAACAATATATTATTTCGGTAAAATTGGATGTCAATCTTGAGAATAATGTATACCATTTGATTCTTGACATTAAAAGTTAATTCAGACTTTTTGTTGGATTAAAAGTCAATGCAGAAATGTGAATGAAGCAGAAAGTCAATGAATTAGAATCGATCTACTGAGCTCTTTAATAGATATAAAAACTTATCCGTACATTTATGGTATGTTGGTCATTCCTAGCCTCTTATTACCATATTCGCAATAATAAAATATCAGTTATTTTACCTGTTTCGGTTCTATATTAAACTCTCATTTAGATTCCATACTGGGCCATCATTAACAACACAATCAGCTGCGGAACTAGACAGAGAAAATTTGATCCTTATTCTCAATGGCCGTGAATCTGGCAAAATATCTACCTCTAGACAATGGCTTGATTTTGCCGCTACATTACGGGATGTACAGAATATCGGTGTCGTTCTACTTGGTGATGAAAGATGTAATAATGAGTGGATGAATGATTACATTAAAGGTGATGTAGAAGGCGTTAGTTTTGTGTTTGTGGTGTATGACAGTCAAGAAGTGGATGAAGCTTTGTGGTTTCAGTGGCCTCTGGGTGTTGCTACGTACGTTTTTTCTTTTTTGTAGATTTAGAAGAAAATGACAGAAACTAGACGCTGTAAATACTTTAGAAACTAGAAAATGTATGTTTTATCTTTAGAACTAAACACTGTACACTGTATATTCCTGAAAACTAGAAAGTGTATATTTTTAAATATTTAAATCAATTGAAGCATGTAAGCAATGATGTAGTATTAACGACTAGAGATGAATTACTGGAATTATAGATAAACAGTTGTGTACTGTTTATATATAATTCCATTTCAGTGTTAATGAAAGAATAATAAATGTAATTGTTGAGGCAAAGTTTCTTTATATTATTAATTTCATGAATTCTGTCAGTTATATTATTTTAGCTAGCTTTCAACTACTAGTAAATGTTTAATCAATATTACAATGTGTTGGCGTAGGAGTTTTACTATACAAATAAGAATTTAGACATTTGAGGTTCAGATTTCAATATGCCTCTCTTTTTTTTGCTTTAATCAGTGCTTTATTTTGTAGCAAATTTTTAATATCTTAAAATTCAATCTACGAATTAAATGGAACTTTTTTGCGATCCTCTTTTCAGCTATCGTTCATTTCCAGTGGTGACGAATGTTGATGCTAGCGCGTCGAGACGCTATCGATGTAATTTTATAGGAACAGTTTATAGTAACTCGTCACGAGAGATTTTACTGCAAGTTTTACATGAGATTTTTAATGATGGTTCTTGTCTAGTGAAAGCTCGTAAAGAGTGAGTTTTTCAGCTAACAACTTTGTATTTGTTTGAAATATTTATTGATATATTTGCTCCTTTTTTATTTGAAATGATTAGATTTAACTCTAATATATTTGAATAGTTATTTTGCAAATATATAGTTATTATAGCGTATTCAGATGAATATATAACTATATTTATAGTTATAAATATATTTATAGCTATAAATATATTTGGTAGTTATTATACTATGTAGTTATTATAGTGTATTAGAGATGAATGAATTTCATAAACAGCAAGTTGTGGTTTTTAACTTTCCGATTAAAAGCTTAACTTTTTTCCTAGATGGGTTTCAAAGGAGAGCAGTGAGTCAATGACAGAGTACCGTGCAGCATTGAATGACAGTGACTTAACTCTGAGTCCTGTAGGAATGAATGTAGAGTGCTACCGCGTATATGAAGCCATGTCGTACGGATCTGTTCCTGTCATTGAGGATGTGACTGCCAGTGGGGGATGCTTAAAGTCGCACGGTGGGCATTTTATACTTAAAAATATCTTTCTTTTTGTGCATTGTTTGACTTTTGATAAGGTTACTTACTAGGTTATCTTACTTTCTAAAAGTTTTGGACTTTGCAAAATATTACAGGATTAATTATTAAAGGATATTTTTTAATTATCCTTTAATTTAAAGGATATTTTACTGTCAGTTTCTATAAACTGATAGATTGTCATGTTTTGTGAATGATGTTGTCGCAACTTTTTCTGAATAATTTTACTATTACGCCTCCTAAAAGTTTTGGACATTTTTCGTAAGCCTCTTATTGTTATATTTATTAGGCAATAAGTTCTGATTCTTTTTGTTTATTAGATTTTGGTTTATTACAACATCTTTGTTTGTAATCTATTAAATTTTTTAACATTTATGATTTATTTTTACAATTCTAGATGGCTTGAAGAATACTACTAGAGACTCGACAATGCGTTTACTAAAACGTTACAATGCTCCAGTCATATACATAAGAGACTGGCATCAGTTGCCTGATATCATTGAGAAAGAAAGACAAATGACTTTGACTGAAATTGTAAATCGTAGAAAACGCGTTATTGAATGGTACAAGAAATTTAAGCGGAGAATGAGAGATTTGTTTGTAGGAGTTGTTCGAGAAAAATTCTTTTCAAATAATTCTTCATGATGTTTGATTAGTGAAACAATTCGAAAATAATGTAGTCATTAATGATACTTTAGCAAATTATTTACTTTAAATTTCAATTTTTGATGAAAGTATTATTATTTTTTAAATATTTGATGATTATTAAATTGATGATGCGCCGCTTTAGAGAGACTGCATTAGAAATTAGCAATAAATTTTTATTACAAGATTTTTACAAATATTGCAAACTAGTCTTCCGGTGTAAAGTCATCATAGTTTATATTTGTTATTTGTGAGTATTGTTATATTGTGAAATCTAATCTATCATAAATTCTAGATTGATATATGAACACTCTTGCCTTCGGCTGTTATCTGTATTTGTCAATGTTTAGAATCTATTCTTCCGTTGGTGATAAGTAATATTATGACCAATAATAAGCAATAACATAGTTATGAAATATTTTCTAATAGATATAATCGACTATTCGTGCTATAAATACATCGATTTCTTAATATGAAAGAAGCCAAATATTTATGATCCACTATTTAAAACTCTCGCATTCAATCCAAATAAACTAAGTTTATTAAAAAGATTAAAATTGTTTGAAATAGTGGGGACAATCTACAAAGGCGTATCTCAAGTAAAGCAAATTGCTCATCTGGACAACGGTTACTGAAACCTAGGTCATATCATACTTTATGTTATTAGCGACTTAATTTTCAGATATAATCTTGGAATTAGAATATCTTTGTATTATTTGAACATCGTAACCGTAAATATACGGTTATGAATGGATAAATGGATATGACAAGTCTTCACAAGACAAGACTTCCATGAATTTAAAAACTGATTATAAGTTGAAGAATGAAGCTTCGAATCATAAGTTAATCTTGAAAATTATTTTGAAACTGCTAAAGATTTTTGTGATCATAAAAAAAGACAACAACAACAAGCGTCTCCATAACTGTAGCGAAATTTAAATGCATTAAAATATTTTAAAAATAAATTTTTATTTATTTATTTATTAACTAAAGGGATTCTAACGCGCCGTACATGCAGACATTTGATTTTATATTATTTAGTAATTCTCGCATTATTTATCATTAGTGCATAAGTTAAGTATAAGATCTTTACATTAGATCTGCGTATCTGGGGATCCTTATTTTGTATTAGATTCATCTAAATGGTCCCTCCTAATCAGGGCGGGGGTCAGAAGAAGCTGCCCGCACCAAAAGGAAAGGCTGCAAACGTTGCGGGCAGTGAGTATTGTATTTATGCTATTTATAATTATGTGTTTATAATAATTAGGACTTTAAATGTTAGGGTTTAGGCTTAGAGTCAAATATTACGGTTTACGGTTATTGTTAGGGTTTAATTATGGTTTAAGATTTGGGTTGGACATCGGTTTGTACCGATTTAGACTCGATTTGTACCAAAATCGTCTTGTACCGAACTCGTAAATTATATTTTTTATATCATTGCATCAGCTATAGATATTAATGTATATCAAAGATTAGTGCATAACCGGTATTTGATCCGGAAATCGGTTTGTGCCGGATGTTGACCCAAACCGATTAATCGGTATCGGCCCCAGCATGGGCTGCCGATTCAAATGGAACGAGCGAGAGAATTATATTCAGTCATATTGCAGTCAGTGAAATACATCAAAGGCTACAGCTAGGTTTATTTGATTCAGTCTCAATTGAATTTAGTGGTAGAGCAAGGATAGTAGAAGGTTTTTAATGTGTGGTGTGCCGGTAGTCCCCCCACTGGCTACAAATTAGATAAAAAGTTCAAATGAGGGAAAAAAGGCGTCAATTTAAAAAAATTGACACCCCCTCGCAAAAAATTGTTTAAAATAATTTTTAAATATTTCAGTACTCCCCCCACAAATAAAGAAAAAAGATTAGCTGAAAAAATTACAACATTTCTTAGGACAAATGTTACATTAGTTAAATTTCCCCCCCACCCCCCCTGCAGAAAAACAACAAAAAAGGTTGTCAGGAATAATATGTAATATTTTTTAATCAGATGTTACATTCCCCCCCCGCCCAAAAAAAAAAATTAACAAAAAATTCCTGCCCCCCCCCCCAATTAAAAAATGTCATCAGAAATAATGTTCATTTTTTGTAAAATGTTTGATTTCTTCCACCCTTCCCCCCCCCTGCTTCATTCCCACTCAGAAAACCGTTGGGAGCTCCTGCATCTGCTTTAAAATTGTCGGCCTGTTAAATGTTTGGCTAGATAAAATAATTGACTTGTGAGAATTGTTGAGCAGACGTATCAAACTATATCAAATCACACCCCAAACAGTAAGATAACAGAAGCGTTTAATTAATTAGTCTTTTAATGTTAGGGCACTGTGACACTGGTATATAGATATACTGGTTTTAATGACACTGTGTAGACAGAGAGAACTGAAGCTAAATATTGCGTTAATATTACAAGCATTCATTTTGTCAGTGATAATAAACAACTTCTGTAACACGTCTAAAAAAATATTCTCAACTATCCGGATCGTGTCCGGATCGGCAATTTCAAATTTTCAAAATCCAGTATCCGGAATCGGCAGAAAAATGCCAATCGGTTATGCACTATTATAGATATTATTTTTGATTAAATCTGCTGTGTTGTGTTTTGTACTGAGTAGAGATCTAGCAGATATTTATTTAAGCAAAAGAAAAACTGGTTATATAGCATTCTGTCAGGTGTTACTTTAAATATGTAACAATATATACTAATACAAGATATCGATAGACTGAAATGAATTTATATATATAGATGTACTGAAATGAATGTATATATAGATATACTGAAATGAATGTATATATATATAGATGTATTGAAATTAATGCATATATAGATATACTGAAATGAATGTATATATAGATGTACTGAAATGATTGTATATATATGGATGTACTGAAATGAATGTATATATAGATATACTGAAATGAATGTATATATATAGATATACTGAAATGAATGTATATATAGATATACTGAAATGAATGTATATATAGATATACTGAAATAAAAGTATATATAGATGTACTCAAATAAAGTATATATAGATGTACTGAAATGAATGTATATATATAGATGTACTGAAATAAGTGTATATATAGATGTGCTGAAATAAAAGTAGACATAGATGTACTGAAATGAATGTATATATATAGATGTACTGAAATGAGTGTATATATAGATGTACTGAAATGAATGTATATATATAGATATACTGAAATGAATGTATATATATATATATAGATGTACTGAAATGAGTGTATATATAGATATACTGAAATGAGTAGCAGTTGAATGTAACCAGAGTTGAGGCAGATAGACTTTGTCTTCATATTATATATGACTGCATATATGACTTTAAAATAGTTTATATAGAGAAATGTATAAAATTTTGATATTGTTATATATTGCTTTAACTTTAGATAGAGAAATGTATACAAGTTTGATATCATATATGATTACTTTATACAGTACTTATCTTAATTAATTAAATATTGCAAATAAAATTTGTTGACAAATAAAAAAGTTAAAATATATCTTGAGAAACTGTCCCAAGCACTATTCCAGCACTGCCGCTGCATTCCCCCACTGCACCACCAAAACAAGTCATTGATTCAGGAAAGAGGTGGACCTTGGATCTCCTGAGACGATAGAGATCCGTGTGCCCAACTCATTCACTAAAGCAAGACTCAAACTTACTCCATGAACCAAGTGTCTCAATCGCTATGGGGACAAACAGTTGTGGATATTGTGTAATAGTATGTTTTTCTTCAGATTTATATCTGAACAATTGACATATCTTGCATTTGACTGCATTTGTTGATTATTGGAAACAACCTAATACAATTGTTATTTTATTTGATGTATTTAGAAATTAAAATAGACGTTGTATAGTTTTTCAGTAAGTACTAAAAGTGTTGTATGATGCAGGTGTCCAAGTTGGTGATATTACATGAAGAAGCAGAAGATGGCAATGCTATGCCAGATCTTGCCAGACCTGTACAAGTTGTTAAGTTGGCTGTAGACAATCTCATTAAGGTCTTACAATCACTCTCTTCTCTTTAATATTCTTTAAATGATTTCAAGTAGCTGAGAAATGATGTCAATGACAAGAAGATGTATTTTAGATAACTGTTTGAATTTTGTGCAGATATCTAAAACTTGTATGGGGCCGTCCATAAAGTACCTCGTGCTATTTTTGACAATTTTTACCCCCCCCTGTCACAATCTGTCACAAATCTCGGACCCCCCCCCTAAAGTACGTCACATTTTCGAACTAAAAAATTA
>JAQIXG010004716.1:0-12466 GCA_034700105.1 Oconnorella tubifera
GCCCCCCCCCCCCGCATCAATCGTAGGTTTTTGGGGAAGATATATAATTTAGATATATAGTTGTCCAAATCGTCCAAATCAAAAGACGATTTGGACAGTTGTCCAAATCGTCCAGTAAGACGATTTACTATATGTTGTGATTTTATTGCAACGATATAAATAGTTTAGTTCTTATCAAACATAAAAACACAAGAAAATATATTCGACCAAAACACCAACAAAAAGTAATCTTTAAAGACGCTTAAAATACGATTAAAGTTACAATGTAATAGGATTGAAAATGGAAAAACTCAAATAGAAAAATTCACTGCAATAGAATGCGATTAACTAAAAACAAAATACCATTACAGTTAAAATAGTTAAAGTAAAAAATTAAAATAAAAGCATTAACTAATTAAAATATTGCATGTAAAAAAACGAATGAAATATATTTTAAAAAGTAAAAATGAATGAAGACTATGAGAATAAAAGTAGAGACTCAAATTAAAGATATTTCTGTAGCTTCTTAGCAAACAGATTAATGAAAGAAGTCAGATGAAAGAGAGAAAAAACCTAAACATATGTCAACCAATTGACAATAAATCAGACCGGCAAACCAATTAATCATCTTGCTTAAATGAAGCAGCAAGTTAACAAAATATCTTAAATGACATTCCATTAAAACTTAGGCTTCTCGCTTAAATAAACGCAGAAAGTTAATAAACATCGCTATAGCAAATTATAATAATGAGATTCGAATTCGAGATCTTTCGCTTCCATTTACACAACCACTACACAAAACTAAAGTTGTTGTGTAATTTTCTAGTAAAGACCAAAGATGTGGCTGAGTGTTAAAAAGGACTACGGTTAATTGAGTTGAACGATGAAGATAACGAAGGAGAAGGAATTGATTAGATTGATTGAGTGCTAAGGTTCTAGACTTGACTCGTTTTGATGTGTGTTGTACTGATTGAGTTTAACATGTTCGAAAGATGGACAAGGGTAAACTAGTAGGGAACATTTGGGAGTTGGTTCACCCATGTGCCGAGGAAGTAGCACTCACCAAAACAAATTTCACAAATGTTTGGATATAAACTAACCTTTACTATTATAATTTGTCCCTCAAAATGACAATTTAGAAACTTTAACCAAAAACATACACGTTAAACGTTAAACAAACTATAAGTACAAATAAAACGTTTAAAACGGTAGTTTTGTCGCATTTTTTCATAAATTTGACACAATGAAAAAATGCAAACAATAAAAAATCAACAAGGAATTGTTGATAACAATTATTTATTATTTAAATTATTTATTTAAGTTTTAGGACAAAGAGTATCGACTCTAAATTAAACTTATTAACTTCAACTAAAAATTTTCTCTTTAATAATTATCATTGAATAGATTTAAAGTATAGAAAAACATTGGAGATAAATAACAAATTTTAGAATATAAACTATTATAAAATTCTACTCTATAATTTGATATTATAGAGTAGATTAGAAAACATAAAAATATTTTCATAGAATTTCTGTAGATTTTTAACAACAAAACCTACACTGTGAGTACAAAAGGACACTAAAAGAAGACAGTATTCGGATACAATCTTCATTTTATGCAGCTCTATAAATGAAGTTTCTATCTAAATTATATTTAAAATACGCAGGAAGTGAGCTTCAATTGCTTCTGATGAATTCCAGTAAAACCAGTATTGAAGTTTCAATGATTTACCAGGAAACTATTTGTTATAAGGCGAATAACAAGAAGCAAATCAAGAGCGTGTTGAATCTAAAAAGAAGAATAGCGACAAGAAGAATAAATATGGCGGCTACTTAAGAATACAATGGAATCTTTCTAGAGAAGGAAGCCGTTGTTGAATCAATGAGAATGTTTTCGTATAAGCCTCATTGAAAGAATCAATCGACTTACAAAGTAAACGTGATATTGACATAGAGATATTTTTATGACTACTCACAAACTGTATGCGGAAGTTGTCCTTTGTTTTTGTTTAGTGGAGCATCGACACAAAAAAGCTATATAACTTTGGTTTTCTCTCTGTTTCTCTCAGTCTCTCTCTCTTTCTCCCTCCCTCCCTCCCTTTCTGTTTCTGTCTCTTTCTCTGTCATTGTCTCTGTCTGTATACATTTATCTGTATCTGTCTCTGTCTCTGACTCTCTCTCTCTCTCTCTCTCTCTCTCTCTCACACACACACACTTCTCTCATTCTGCCTCTTTCTCTCTCACTCTATCTGTATTTCTCTGTCTCTCTCTTTTCTGTCTCTCTACTGTCTCTCTCTCTCACTCTCTCGCTTAGAGCTTGTTCGGTGCACTCTCTCCGACGTGTACCGGTCTAAAAAGAGGATTACTCTTTTACAATAAGCTTTCAACCGTCCCCTAAGCACTACCGCTAAACCGGTAAGCTTACAGTAAAACTATGCAGAACGCTTTAGTTGCGAGCCTTATAAATTGCCGAACGCTGTGCATTAGCGATTTCTTGCATAACAGGATTCGTGCATATAAAAGCATTCAATCGCTCGCTGTATTAACTTTGACTTTTCGTATCTTTATCCTTTAAATTTATCTAATGAAACACACAGAAAGAGAGAGAAAGAGAGAGATGAGAGAGAGAGAGAGAGAGAGAGAGAGAAATGAATGAAACATTTTAGTGAAGAAATTAGACATAAAAGTATCCGGATAAAGATATTTAAAGATTTTAAAATTTGTACCAAGATTATTAAGTTGTTTAATTATAGATTCTTGATCTATTTTGTAAAGTATATTCACGTCATATATACTATGGAAAGATGATATGGAGAGGGGGGGGGGGGGGGGGGCCGAAATTTTGCTGACAATATTAGCTTTGTTTGTTTTCCTATCAATGCAAAATATTGTTATTCAAATTTCACAGCTCTTAATTACCAGAGTTTAAGAAAAGTAAATTGCCTATATTTTTTATATTGACTTGCTACACCATGTGTGTGAATGAAAATTTACATATATATTAATGTATTTCGCTAACTGACTCTATCTTTCCATGGCAAGGATTATTTTAATGCATTAAATTGCCTTCATAATTATAATATAAAAATTAAAATACAGCCAGCATTAAGACCAAAACACAATGCATTACTTATAATTTATTAATTTATAAAGTAATAGAATTAATTAATTTATTAATTAATTTACCGTGGTGTCAAAGTCAGCTGACGTAGTAGAGTGACGTTGTTCGACTCGAAAATGCATCTTAACTCCCCTAGTTGAGTCGTTATCTGAAATTACATCAATACGATGCAAATACCGAAATACATAATGATACAAATACAGATACAAATACAGATATAAATACAGAAATATATATAAGTACAGATATAAATAGGGATACATTTCAATGGCGTAGCCGGAATTTCGCAAATAAAATTTTCTTGCAAAATGCAAAAAAATTAATTATGATCTTTTTAAAAGGTTATCACTGGTATCGATTCATTTTGCGTCGTATTATAAATTTTTTTTCACTAAATTGTCTAACGAGAAAAGAGGGGGGGGGGTTATCACCAAACTAAACACATTTAAAGCTGCAAAAAATGTTTATTTCCAGTGAGGGAGCCGTTATAATCAACCCCCCCCCTTGGTTACGGCACTTATACATATAAAGATACGAGTCAATTGCTTAGTATTTTAATCATTTACTATTAATATAAATATTACTATAGAGACACTATTATTATTTGTTATAATTATTTTTACATTTTTTCTGACGGGTTCTGTATTAGGGTTATGATTTAGGGTTATGATTTATGTATTAGGATTATTGTTAAGGGTTAATGTACTAGGGTTATGATTTAGGGATAATGTATTAGGGTGATGATTTAGGGTAGGTTTACTAGTATTCAAAGACCGTCAAGAACGCGCTGCGCTTTTTAAGCTTATTCCACGACACTTCTCATACTACTAATGATTTAGCGTTCACTAACATTCACTATTAGTTTATATTTTAGTCAATTTATTGTCTAAAAGTCTTTTTATTTGATCATATAAATCATCAAGTATCTCTGAAATAGAAGCACTTTATATTGTGTGTTATTGTTTATTATTTATTGTTTATTTATTGTGTCTATTGTGTCTATTGTGTAGTTGACTTTCAGTTGTTGATACTTTATGTACTTTTTATACTGGAATTAATGCAATAAATAATTGTACCCCGACAAAACTTCCCCATACACAGTAACCCGATAAAACGGCCCCGTCAACTCAATAACCCTAACCCTAATTAACCCTAAACTTAATCCTAACCCGATTCCTAACTTCAACCTTATAAATTAATAATCAGGCACATTTGTGGGGCCGTTTTGACGGGTCACGACTAATAATGCTTAAGTCTCTAACACTTTGCACTCATCAAATAGTCTATCTTAACGTAATGCTTTTAAATTAGCTTTCTATCACAGCAACACAATATTAAAATTAATTTTCTTTCATTGCTATCTCAATGAAATCTATTTGATAGTATCGTAATGATGTCATTGCAAAAAACAATCAATTATTCTCATTTAACAGCCATTAATTCGCAATATGGTTGGACGTGCGGACGTGCGAACGGCGAACGTGCCGACGGATTAGGATAATAATACAAGATTCAGTGAACATACAGTTGTTATACTAAGAAATAAATATAGGACTGCTATTGTTAAAATAACAAAACATCAGTTTGAAGAAAACAATTGGATTATATACAATTATGATTGTAACGATCGGTCAGAAATATCTTTTATAAAAACATTTACGTTAAATTTGAATATATCTTTCTGCTATTATTGAAACCAGAATATACCGTATTGTTAACAATGGTACCCCGACAACACGGCCCCGAATACATTAACCCGACTAAACGGCCCCATCAATTGATTCAATAAATCTAACCCTATAGCTAACTCTAAACTAAACCCAAACCCCAGCACTAACCCTTACTTTAATCCTGAACTTAACCCGTATCCTAACTCCAACCCAAACCCTAAGAATTAACAACCGGGACCAAATTGTCTTGACTGGTCGCATTTAACAATATTACATGTCCAATTAAAAATCAAAAAGATTTTTGTAAACATTTCAAAATGCCGGTTAGTCAAAGTGGATGTCATTATCTAAGTACAGGAAATCCTATATTATATATTAAGCCAATATTTGTTAATAAACTTGAATAATATCTAATAACAGAAAATTACATAATTAAGTTGCGTTTTTATCTATTGCTATCAATTATATCAGTTATTATAGACATTGATACGTTCTAATTATTACATTGAATAATTTCTCACAAATTAATCCAGTAGTTTAGAATTATATACAACAAATGTATTCGTTGCAATTCAAAAAAAATCATAAAAACAACAGTAAATTGTATTGTTATAATTGTGACTTTTTTGACAAAATGAGTCAATTTAAGTCTAAAACTAAAATTAATCATTATATCAAACTGCAGAAAATTCTATATTTTAGAAATGAAAATATATAAAATTAACGATTATAGTATATCAAACTGCAGAAAATTTTACATAATATATATTTTTTAATTTTTGTGCAATTTTTTCAACTATTACATATTAATTTTTCTATATAATAAACGATTTTTTCATAATTTAACTCAGAATAAAATATGACTATATTCTGTATATTCACATTAATTATCATCAAATCAGCGCATACATTAATTTCACGCATATTTTCCCGCGTATAGGTTAAAAACTCTCTAATTTCAAAACACTCCCCTCCTGGTTTGAAACCTGTTTTCAAAATCAAAAGAGACCGTTTTCATCCTATAAGTTCAAAAAATACAAAAGAAAAAAAGGAAAGTGAAAATAGGAGTGTTTTTGTCCCCAAAATGCAGGGATACAGAAACGCTGCTTTTTAAAACAAGTCTCGTTATTTGTAGTACTATTATTCTTTTCTTTTTTTCTAGCACCCCCCACCCCTCCCCCCCCCTCCACATTTATATTCCTTTTTCCTAATTATAAATTAATTATGAAATTAATTAATCATAATAATTCAATGTAATTAATATAAAATTCTAATTGATAGGAAATGCGACTACGGTGATGGGAACTTTTCGGACAGTTCCCAAAACATTCAAAATTAAAAACTTTAAAAAATGTCTTAAGATTTTTAAACTTTTTAATTTAGAATGTTTTACATTTTACACCCGAATTTGTAATGTGCCATACTTGCTCAAACTACTAACTTATATTGCTTTATATTGCCTATATACTTTATATTGTTTAAACTATATTTAACTGTTTTTGCACTGCCATTAAATTTTGAGTTTTGTATATAATTATGATAATTACATTCGAGCTTGATTTTGATCCTCAATTTTATATGAAATTCAAGATCTAAATGAAATTATTCCAACCTCGAGAAGCAATGAAAAAACCGTGAATTGTTATCAATCTATTTAAAACAATACAGTAAATATTATCAATTAAAATGTTATCAATTAAGAAACTATATTTTTGATTACGAGACATACAATCGATACTATTTATAAATGGTATTATTACACATACCCAACACATAACAATACAAACGACTCAGGTGAAAGTTAAAATTTATCCTCGTCAATCAAAAAATTCGTATGAGCCAATTACGCAAATATAATACAGCATTGCGTGTATTATTGCCGTATCATTTACAAGGTCGATTGCAAATTGTTCATATCTAATTGCGTACCCCGGGCAAGGAGCTTCGTTATTGCACCTGAGAGCTTTTCAATCAGCTTTTATTTCTATCGAGTTTTCTGTGATAATAAGAAGAAGATGCAATGCAGTGGCGCAGAATATTTATATACAGGGAGGTCTAGTTCAACAAAAAGCATTAAATAAAGTGGAAATGAAAAATGAAAGTAATTAAATTGCGAGTAACGAAAAATGCAAGTAAGCGAATGCAAGTAACGAAAATGTAAGTAACTTATGATTGCAAATAATGAAAAATGCACGTAAATGAAATAAAAGTAATGAAAAATGCAAGTAACTGAAATGCCAGGAATGAAAAATGCAAGTAAACTTGAAAATGCAAGCAATACAAACGTAATTAGAATAATTACACACAGTTGTGTAAAACACTCTCAAAAAATATTTAAATTGCTAAAATGAAAATTGAACAGTTAAATTAAATTGCTAAAAATTTAATTTAACTATTAAATACTAGTTAGCCTAACCTGAAACGTTACAAATTATATTTAAAAGCGAAAAATCTAAATTCTGAAATTAACCATCTTAATTTTCCACATGTATCACAAAAAATTTACCAATCGAAAAACACCATTTTAATTTTAATTGTAGACTATAAAAAATTCAAACCAGGGAATATGATAATTTTTTATACGCAATTTGTTCTAATGTCACATCAGCACAAAAAGCCTATTATTGACTATTCGGTGCAGTTTGTGCAGAAAATCAGTGATGACTTAATGCAGGACTCTTTTAACATTGTGCACTGAATAATTTTCCTCGGTGTATCACACTACAAGCGTGTAGAATAAAGCTTGAACTAATTGTATATCCGAAACTGACAGCTGTCCTTATTAATGCATTATGATAGAGATATATAGAGAGCAAATATATAGAGCTTCAAGTACGATATTATACAGCTTCACGCCAATATTGCTATCACTGGAAACATAAGTATAGGCTTAATTCAACGAAACTGGCAAACTACTTTACTTACTTACACTATAGTGAGTTATATCTGTACTAGGTCAGTGGCGGATCCATGGTGGGGTGATGGGTGATGATTTTATATGTTAATTTAATGCTTGATGAAGCGATCGCCCCCCCCCTCTCACATAGTTAAGAAAATTGTTTGCAATAAATGAATGTAAAGTTGGTTTACTTATATTGATACATAGACATTTGGACAGTTTATGTGCAATGTCATGAACTAAAACTGACAACCTAAAAAAAAAGTCAGCGTTCTTTTAAAAAATCGCGCCCCCCCCCCCCCCCCCCTACTGGATGGTCTGGATCCGCCACTGTACTTGGTGGCTACTACAAAAAAATATCGAAAATATACCTTTAAAAAATGTAGAATAAAAAAATAAATTTGTAATGATGCCTGTCGACAAATAAATTAACGGATAGATAGACAATATAATAAGGCTGGCTTTCTATGTAAATTCATACAAAATATAAAGCTTTCTATACAGTAAAAAAAGCCTTATAAAAACCCATATAAATATAAGGCTTCTACACACAAAAAACCTTATAAAAAAGATTATACAGTATAAATATAATGCTTTCTATAATTCAGCGGCTTAAATTCAAATCCTGGTGTGCTCAAACAATGGCCAGTACAGATTAACTAATTAGACAAACAGTCAAAGGTTAGAAATTTTAACCTGACCTACATTTAGCTTCATAAAATTAGGTAAAAGTAAAAAAGTAAATAATCATTAAATCATAATCATTAAATATAAATACGATACAGAAAAAAATATTTGTAATTAATATTACAATTATTGTCACACTTCTTCACATTGCTTACTTGAGCATAACATCTAATTTTATTGTCGTTTGTTTATTTTTTCTTGTGTTAGATCTTCTATGTATTTTCTTTGTCTACCATTTGATTGGTGAATTTAAATTTATATTATTATATTAACAATATTATTCACAAAAGTATTAAATGAACATAGAGTGAATAGCTTAATGTTGGTTAATGTTTAAGAATCACAATTTTAAACAGGATAAATACACAAATACACTCACCGCTGGTCAATCTAATACATTTATTTCCTTGTCAGATCTTATAAAACGAACGCCATGTAATGCAATGTCCCTAAATACTAGCCTATAAATCGCGGCGATATAAATAACAATAAAAGTTTTTGTAATCATCATTAATTGCATTCGTGGGCTTCGTCCATTGGAGATTAAGTGAAATTTAAGATAATTATTATTAGTCTATATATAACTGCGAGGGTTTGAAGAATTATAACAATATCAAAAAATAAAAAAGTTACTATAGAAATCGATGAAAAGTTAATTTTAATTGAAAATATGCATTAAAAAGCATAAAATTCAATAACTTTATATTATGCGCCTTAATTACCATGAATAGTCAAATCGCCCCCAACAAATCGGCCCTGATTATTAATTCTTAGGGCTCGGATTGGGGGTTAGGATTCGGGTTATGGTTAGAATTGAAGTTAGGGTTAAAGGTTAGGGTTATTATATGAATTGACGTGATCGTTTTGTCCGGTTAATGTAAAACATTTTGTCTGCAGTACCGTATCCTATAATTACGAATAAAAGTAACAAATCGATATCAATCACGTTTAGTATAAAAGAAAGTAGTTAATTTGGAGAGGGTAAAATTCATATTTGGAGTCCATAATTCATATTATGGGGCCCCCAGCAGTGGCGGGTCCCTAAGGGGGCGATGGGGACGATAATACCCTCTTACATAGTAGTTATATATTTGTTTCACATGTTAATTTAAATCTTGATGGAGCTATGGCCCCTACACTCACATGGTTAACATATTAGCATGTAACGAACAAATGCAAAGCTTGATACAGATATATTTGGATTGTTCATAAACTGATTAGAAATCCTTCAATGTATAACAACTTCCTCAAAAACGTAAAACCTAGTCGACAAGCAAAAAAAATTAAAAAAGGTCAGCTCTGAAAAAATGGACCCTTCTACTGGATGGCATGGATCAGCCACTGGCCTCCAAGCATTTAGGTTGGGGCCCCTATTCTTACCGGTGTGATAATGGTTAGTCTAGTTTTAAAAATTGATATTATAATTTAAGTTAAGTTTATAAGCTTTTTATTAGATCTAATATCAACACTATAAATACACTACTAACATTTAATTTATCCGAATCCGATATTCTATAACAGAAATAATGTTTATTCGATAAAGGCAACTAAACGAAATAATATATTTTATTTTAAGTCTAAAAATTATTTATTTTACTTACAATTTAGTAGTAATCCGGCTAAAATTTCAGACCGCAAATCGATATCCGCCATTTTATTTAAAAAGAATTTATCTCGAAATTAAAACTAAAGACAAAAAGAAAATTTCCATGTTGTAAAATATCCTCAGATCTGCCGAGATATTTCCAATTGGAAAATATTTATCGGTTTAATTATACTTGGATTATATTCTAAATGTTTATGTTAGAAATCTTCAGTTTGCAATCCTCACAAATCGACGTAAATCCAACAAGTTTAGATCATATATGAAATCCAAGTCGATGAAGTCAAAATGAATATATTTAAATTAAAATCAAACAGTAATTCTATATATCCAAAGAACTATAATAACAGTTCTGTGTTATTATGTAGTGTACATTTTTTAATAATTGCGTACAGCAGAATAAATCAATGTTAAGTGTTGTGTAATTATATCACAGTTTTCGCGCCAATTGGTCTAAAGACTTTTCGTACACGACATTTCGTCGATAGATATTTGATCTACAGAAATTTAACTTATCATTCCCTAACATTAACACAAAATCTAAGATTAACCCAAAGCCTAATCATAATGTTGTAATAGATCAAATATCAGTAGAATATTCTGTGGAAGAATTATCGCAGATGAAAAGATATCGATATCACACGCAAAATATTCCACTAAATCTATTAATATGTAAATAAATTAGTAAACAAGTAAGTAACTACTAAGTAAGTAAAATTTTAGTAAGCAGCAAGTTTAACTAATTAAGCAAGTAAACGTAGTTCTTTCTCTCTCTCTCTCTCTCTCTCTCTCTCTCTCTCTCTCTCGCCCTCCCTTCTTCACTCCCTCTCTTTCAATACTCTTGTTAAAAATAAATTCTCTCAGTTTTTAACCCAAATTACATTTTAAACTGACACACTGTCAAACAAGCAAACTAACAAACCGACTAACACCCGTACATCAAACTAGCGCGCCAACTTAGTAACAAAAAAGCGACAAAGCGAGAGGGAGAAACAGAGCGAGAGAGAAAGAGCGAGAGAGAGAGAGCGAGAGAGAGAGAGAGAGAGAGAGAGAGAGAGAGAGAGAAGGAGAAAGAGAGACGAAGGACAGCAGATAATAGAAGTAGGGAACATTAAGAGCTCTCCAGTCACGTGCTAGACTGTAAATGAATCTACGGAGACTGCTGTAAGACTCTATAGAAAGAAAGACTGTAGCCAGAACTAATGAATGACCCGAGGGATGCGCAAGCTTCATCTTTCTGCAGTCGTTGCAAGGCGTCTATCGTTACTGAAAAATCCATCGTTTGAAAATCTCCTTTCAGCGTTCAGGTATCCAATGCGATTATTAATTATCATAATAACTGTCGAGAAATTGTTTTATTGATCGCTATGGCTAAAGCAAGGGAAAAGTAGGTAATTACTGCGTATTACTTGAATATTAATGGTAAAAAGATGGAGTGAAAACATTGAGGAAAATGTTAAACGTGTTCATTCAATCAAAGTTAAATCAAAATCTTTTAAACATTAATGTTTCGTATATCAAAACTTTCAGTAAAATAGCTATGTAATTTTAATGAAGTGTTTTTATCACAGTGGAGATTGTTATTTTAAGTCAAATAAGTATATTAAATTTCCTAGGCATATAGAATTAAATTCTAGAAAAATTTAGAGAAAATTTAAATTGTAGAGAAGAAATTTATCTACGTAATTTTAAATGCATTTCAAGACTTAGACCTACTTATTTACCAAATTATATAGTATACATATCTATCTAAAGTTAGCACTCTGAACAAATCATGTACCTCATATTATATGCAAAATCAGCTGAAAGTCGTATAATAGAATCTGCCGCATATTCTCGATGGAAAATCTAGTCGCTATTAATTTAATTACACAAACACGTTACTTTTAACCTCTGTCCGCAACAGCTACTTTTGTTTCACTGTCATGTTTAAATCATTATTTTCCTTCCTGGTTCTATGACCGAAATACATCAATTTGTATCTTCGCAGAACTACTGGGCGCCTCTTAGAAAAATAGCGAAGATCAAGTTAAGAAATCTATTTTACAAGAAAAAAAGCATTATAGCAGATCAGCTGTAGAAAAATATTAAGTGGAATTAAGTTTTTGTTATAGGTTTACATGGAAAAACAAGCAAAATAAAGATGAAAGTGATTTAATTTAGACTGTTTTTGTTAAAACTGCTAAAAATAAATGAAACTTTCTTGTATATATATATATATATATATACATATATATATATGTATATATGTTACCGTCAAAGTGTGAAATCAGTCATTGTGCTACAATGACTAAAACGATCAGGCATTGTATTACATTGCCTGACACCACCAGGACTAAAATCGCCAGTCATTGTACTACAATAACTGAAATATCAAGTCGATTTCTTCACACTTTGACTGAAATGGTTTTCAAGCTACTCTACTGGAATTGATTACTATTGTTTTTAAATTAATTTAAATTTAAAGGTTTATTTCATTAATCTTGGAGGGGAAATTATTTTCTTACA
>JAQIXG010004717.1:0-12465 GCA_034700105.1 Oconnorella tubifera
TATATATGCGAGTTAAAGACTGAAGTTAAGGCAAAGTCTCTGCAGAATAAAATATAAGATAAAAATTCACTTACTGTCTATACTACATTTACATTTTTTAATGGAACTAAACCATGTCTATTGACCCAATAACCTTTGATCTTTGAACTGTGGACTATTGTTATGCAGGATAAGTTGTCAAGTGTGATGCGCTCAGTTAACATTTATTAACAACATCAACTCTCTGGTCCCTTGTAATTAGTTGTACAGAGAGAGATCATTAAATATCTCTCCTGGTGTGTGTGCAAATATGTGTCATTATTATTATTATGCAAATTATAACCTGCAGAAGTGTTGCACAGAAAAGAGTTGTATGTGAAGAGTAAATGAGTTGAATGATAGAGGAGTTGTTCTCACATTTGAGTGAAGTAGAGTGATTTGATGATCAATCTGTTCATTATTTAAATTTATTTAAAATATATTGTTGTATAGTTTGAAGAGCGACTTTTGAATAGATTTTACTTTTATCCTAGTGCAAACATAATTCTATTATTATACCAGCAACATTGATTATATTTGGGACACAAAAGAAGGAAAATGCAAAAATGCGAACTAAAATGACAAATTTATTTAAATAATTAAATTTAAAACGTTAGCGTGAAAATAGATTATTTATCAGACATTGATCGGACGCTTCAACATCTAGGATTAAGGTTAGAATTGAGGGAGATGGTTAATGAGATTTGGTTAAAAGTTTGGTCCAAAATAATTTAAAAAATTGTACTAATTGCAATTTTTTATGTTTTTGATAAGATTTAGCAATGTGTATCGATTTAGCAATGTGTATCGGCATTGATATTATGAGATCAAATGAACGCATATAAACATGTTCACCACATGCTGTAAATCTGCTTATGAATTACTAAACAAAGTTACTGCAATCTCAGTAATCTGTATAGAATACCCGCTATATTATTGTATAGTGGCCTTCATGATATAGGCTTCGTTATAAATGTTTCTCTGATCAGTCTTAAATGAAGATGCGTTATCAGTTCTTAGTGAAAATAATGAAAAGATATTTTAATAAAAATACTATATATCCGGCACGCTTCAAGCGGCTATGTAAATTTATTAGACAGTTCAAAGAAAGTTTTTTATGCAATTATCGTGGCCATAATTTTGTTGTCTAGCTTTTGTGATGTTTCTTTGAACTGCCTAATTTTAAAATTTTAATTGTATACGTTTTTATTTATAAATATTTAAGGAAATGCGTAAAATCTTCAATATATGTCCGTATTTTAGACAATAATTGTCATTACTCGGAGTCAATATTTTAATGATTCAATTTAAATATTTCGGATAACTATTAAATAATATCTCAAGATTTTAAGATTTGCATTGTTTAAAGACACGAAAGAAAAAAAAAGTTAAACGATTTCTATATGAAAATATTTTAAATTAAATATTTATCTATCATTTTTCTTATCTCGCTCCCTGTTGCACTATTCAGCTGATCTTGCAATGTAGTATATGACTCCAGAAAGCGCATTACAAGCAGAAAAGTTGTTTTTTCAGTTTAATCTGATCATTTTATATCACGTTTATACATTTTAAATCTGTTTGTTTTTTGAGCGATTGCTAACTCAGTGATTGCAGATGTTAAGTTATTAAAGAATATATTATTATTTGATTAACGTTTTATTTACGATTTAATGTTACTAAATTGTATTAGATTTAATGTTAGTAAGGATTTAAAATAAGATTTATTTGTTATTAATTAATAGAATTATTATTTAGTATATGATAAAAGAATATTCTGAAATTAATCATTCATCACAAAATATTATAAACACTTTAACTTGGTTTAGATTGATAATTTCTGTATTTAAAATCTCTAGATCTTTCATGTGTGAGTATTTAAAATAAGTTATCTTATTTTGGTTTAAAAGCTTAAAATCGAAACTCCCTCCTATCCGGTTTCTCTATGCCATATAATAATTGATATCTATTTTGCCCAAGGGTAAAACTACTTTTTCCAGTCTAATGTTATAGTCCTTATTTGCGTCTGGTTATTTTGTATCAGTGAGATCTGTTTATTCTCTGACAGTTGGTATATTGTATTTCCTTTTCATCCATACTTAAACTTCTTTACTGGATGCTAAAAACTGAAAAGATATTTTGTGGGAATCCTTGAGCTCATGACTGATGACTCATTTCCTGTCCTAATCCTGAGTCATCCGAGAGTTTGTTGATTAAATTGCTTCACAGTTTCCTTAGATCTAGTTGTCAGTATGCTGTAGCTTATTACCTAAACTCTTCCTGCTGGTGGATTGAATAGTTGGCAATTTTGAATTTTTTTTTTTATAACAAGTTCAATTTAATGATTTTTGATATGTGCAGAGTTGTGCTAGATCATTTGTGTAATTTAGTAGCTGTTTACTTATTATGTAAAACCGTTATAAAGACTGTTATTGACACAGATTGTTTGCATGATGTAAAGTATGATCAAACTAGGTATTGTTTATTTTACAGTATTTTTTAATGTAATTTGTGTTATATAATTATTGTTTGTCGATTATTAATTGTAAACTAATGCTTAATAAATATTAATTATTATTCAGTCAGGATAGCTTGGTATATAATATTAATTCAATAATTTGATTACGCATAAGAACTTGAACAATTCATGCATTATTAATTACAAAATGATTGACTTAAATGTAAATCTTCAAGGTAAATACTTATAACTTTCATTATGGCTAATATGATTGTTTTTCTGCTTGTGCTGCATACTGATGATCTTAGGACAGTTGTCGACAAGGTTAATTGACAGCAGATCTTTTTCAAATCTGACATGGCTCTATCTGTCTGTCTATCTGTCTGTCAGCGCATCCTCAATGGTCATCCTGCTATCCAAGACATGTGCAAATAAGAAGCAGACATCCGGTCTTTACTGTATAAGCCTATCTTTCTGTCTCTTCCTGTTTCATGAAGGAAAAGCCAGAGAGAGATGCAAAGGAATGGAGTTAAAATATCACACAATGACAAAATATATATACAATTTAAACTGTCCTGTGTTTATTTATCTATGTTTTTTTCAAGTATATAGCCCTAGGATTATATAAAAATTTCGTCTCTTGCAGAGTAGATATTCACCTGCGGGTTATACTGCTTTCAGGATTTGAAAAATTTGCGGTTTATACAAGTGTGCGGGTTTTAAGATTCTTTTCTTTTAACAATCAGTAAGAACTTTTCAATCAATTTAAAATGAATAATACTAGCTTAAAATTTTTGTAATGTAAACTCTATAAATACTACAATCTAATACCAAGGGCAGTTTATCATTATCCGACTGTGTTCTAATACTCACGGTTTCACTCGAGTGCACAGAGATAAAAGTTGCTAGATAATATTGTCTACTGTAATCAGTAAATCTTAAACGCACTAAATGATTTATCATATGTTAAATGTTCTAATCCGACGTGTATCGAACCCAGTCACCTGTAGTCGATTTACTGCACTCCAATCTCTCTGTGAAAACTTGCTAGACTGTTCGCTGGTTTATTGTTGATCTGAAGGCTGTTTGGCAGATGTTTATAATGTTTAGAGAAACGTTAGGGATACACTTTGTTCTATGAGTAATTTGCTACACGGATTGTTTTTCTATTGAGGAGAAATAGGTTTTTTAAATAAAGATGTATTGCATGCAGTGAAACGAATTAGTTTTTTGTTATCGTAACTGGAGATCTGCTCAAATGCAGTTTTTAAAATAAAATTTGACTTTGTATAGTTATTAATCTATTATTGATTTTGTTTTAGTACCGTCGTGTCATATTGATGAAAATGACATAACATGAGTATCAGTGTTGTTTTTAGAATACATATTTTATCTGAATGATAATTCTACAGCCTGTTTAGCCAGACTCTTCATAGAGGCCAAAAAGAATTATGGCCTCATTGGAGAGTCAACGCTAAACCTGGAATTTTTTCTTGTTTTTATTTCCATCCCTGGAGTCGATTGTTAATCTCTCTCAGCATCAGTTTGTTCCCAGGATACTTAGTCCAGTACAGCCTAGATCCTAGGTAGAGCTAGCCAGTTAGTCAGTTATTCAGCCAGTCAGTTAGCCAGTCAGTCAATCAGCCAGTCGGCCAGTCTCTTTGAGATAATATGAGAGATAAGCTTATTGATCGCTGTGACGTTTACTCTCCCGCTGTGGGATCATTACCTGACCCTAAAGACTGTGTGTATTTGTGTGTGTGTGTGTCTGTGCGTGCGTGCGTGTGCGCGTGTGTGTGTGTGTGTGTGTGTGCATAAAAAGAGAGTGGGTTGGTGTGTTTGTTACCCACTGGGCTAAGAGATCTGGATGTTATGGGTTCTATTCCCATAATAAGCGAGTCTTCTCACATCTCTCAATCCTCTGTGAGTTGCCTCAGCTGTTAATGAGTCTTATCGTCTAGGCTGTACACTGGATGTTTTAGTTGTAACAAGGAGAAGTGGTATCCTGCTCTTATTAAAGCTGTAGTTCTGAAAACATTTAGCAATTAAAGAAAAAATGTCGAAATGATGTCTTATTAAATATAATATGCTACATTATGGCTTTGAATGTGCTTCTCAATTATCAGAATATGTAAAGATTTAATGCAATAATCTAGTATCTTTAATTTAGTACGCAGTTAAACTGAATTCTTCTAAAATCGACTGACAATAATCAGATATACAAAAAAGTATGTCTTGCTTTACTATAATGGCTGTTTTAATGTATTTTAACATGAGATCTTGTTAGATTTTAAGTTCAGTGTTTTTTGGTGCATATAAATCTCTGATGTGAATGTGTGTGTAACTTGATAACTATGTTATTTGTTGTATGTAAGATAAGAGTTGTGATTCTCTTGGCAGAAGAATCAGTTTTGAGTGGGATTATATAACCGATAGATAATATTAGTTTGGCTGATTCAGAAATATCTTTACTGGTAACAAAATTGTCAAAGTTTCATACATTTTTTTGTATGAAAAGTTTCTTATGATTGTGAAGTATGGTAGAAATATTCCTAAACACCAGAATTCAGATTGTATGTTTTTATTAATGGATGTGTATGTTTAAAAGTATCTTTTATTATATAGTTTATACAATAAAATATCCTTTATAAAGTATTTATTTGACTCATTCGTAGTAGAAGCCATATTTTCAAAGGAGTTTTTACCTTGAGAGTTAGAAAGTTAAAGAAATTAGTTTTGTCACAGAAATACATTGTAACAATGTGTTGCAATACGATTACAGTAAATATTGCTATAAATTTGTAAAGTTTACTTTTATGACAACATTAATGATTGCATTAATATACACCACACCGCTCTCTGACAATACACAGCTGTACACCAGTTACAAGCATTTTGAGATAATGTGAAAGTAATAAGCAATGTATTTATCATGGCAGTTTTATTGCACTTGTGGGACAAACACACACACATAGATTTAAAGAAGAAGTACTGATCGAACTGTGTCTGGAAGCGTTTTCAATTTATCGACTGACTAATGAATCAGACGTGACAGAGATAATCAGTTTAGATTGTCACAAACGAAGGGATCCTTGGTCGCTGTCGCAGTCAACAGATATAATACATTCTTGCGGTCGTGTGAGTCACAAGTTGGGCAGGAAAATTATTGATTTGTTGCTGATGCTGTGAAGAGATGTTTGCAGTATTGAGACGGGTCTTATTATGTTTCATAATTAACTGACATTCATGGAATGATATCAGCGAAAACTGAAATGTTTAGAAGGAGTCTCAAGCTTTTAGAATATGAAATTGAAAGTAATTATTACCGTTATTTTATGCTTATGAGATGATGATAAGGTGATATTTGTCGATAAATAAGATGAATTTATAGTCGTAATATTGAACTTTTTTAGAATATTATTTAGTTGCTGAATTAATTTTATCTATGGGAGGAGCCTGTTAAAATGAACACCTTTCCGTTGATTCTTTAAAGTTTTCCTGTGAACCTTTTACTCCATGGTTTATCTTTCAAGGCAGTTAAATTGAACAATTAAATCAGCTTTAATCTGTAATGAAAATTTAGTTTTGTTTTAAATTTCTATTTAGCTTTGTTTAATGGTTGTAAACGCTGCAACTTCTCAAGGCCTACTCTAGTGACCCATATATTTGACCTCATTTATAACAGGCTACAAAATCTTGCATAAATTTAATATGCTGCTAAAATTTGACAAGTCAATTTTAACCATGACTGATGTGCAATTCTCTATGAGAGATTGCAAATCTGCAAGCTTGGTTGGAGGATGATTATTTTTAGAGTAATATTTTTGCAGTAGAATAGATATTTGCAACGTAGCTGGCTGGCTTCCAGGGATCTAATTATAACAGTTGAGTGATTATGATTTGACATCTAAACAAGGATAGATTAAATATTGCCCATATTGTAATTACATTATGCTAATTTTGTAATTAATTTCATTTAAATTCTATTTACATATGAATATGTAGACTGTATTTTATGCCATTTGTAAATTTTATGATGAATAAGAATAGATTGAATGTACTGTGGCATATTTTTTGCAATTTATTCCCAGTAGATCTGAATGAATTTGTTCTGGGAATCGAAAATGTTAATGGATGCTATCATGCTGTGCTTTCATTGCTAATTAGAAGTTTTATTTTCCATGCAAATTCAACTGTATATATGTATATAAATTGAAACTTAATTTTTTTGATAAATAAGTAACTATATAATATATACTATATATATATATGTCAATTTTGAATGATTCTTTTCTTGGTTTTTATTGATAATGTAAATTCATGTTAGCCATCTTTGACTAACCTTAATGTATACTTTATAGCAAAATATATTTAACATTACAAGATCATTAACATTCCGAAATTATTTATGTATATGTAATCTCTCGTTAATAAAAACAAGATTTACAAGAAAGCGAATTTGAATACACTTGAAAACTATTATTAATATAATTTTTAGTGTAAACTAAACATTCATTGTTTTATTATGCCCAGGTGATGTATCAGCCAGTCCGCCTCTGCAGAATCCTCGCATCGTGGAGCATCCAGAGAACCAGTACGTGGTCCGCAACGAGCCAGCGACCCTCAACTGCAAGGCCGAGGGAGACCCGACCCCCGTGGTGACCTGGTATCGCGACGGTGTTCCAGTTACTACAGCCAATGAGAATCCTGCGTCGCATCGAATGCTGCTGCCCAGTGGACAGTTGTTTTTCTTGAGGATTATTAATAATAAGAATAGCAGACCGGATGTGGGCGTGTATTATTGTAATGTGACCAATCCTGAGACAGGAAAGAGTGTGATCAGTAGAAACGCTACACTGGATATTGCGAGTAAGTTTTGCTTTTTATACGTTTAACTAGACTGTATTGTATTTCATAGCGTTTATTTAAACGCGTTGCTTAATAATTCTCGTGTGTATTTCGCCAAAGTGTTTTTTGGTTTTATTTTTTAGTTTCTAGTTTTTTTGTTGATTTTTAATGTTTGTGTTGTCATTTATTATAAGAAGTATATTTGATTTATTATAATGTGTTTTTTAGGTAATATAATTCTGATATTTTTTGAGTAATTCATTTTTCTACCATTAAGCCATGAGCTTGTAAAGAATTTAGTTTTCTTAAAATCAGATAAAAGTTTTATTTCTTATTGCGTTCCTAGGCACTTTCTGAAATATATTCATATATTTAAACTGTAAAATGTAAATGTTTAATTTTGAATAAAAATAAAATTCCAGTTCTGGTCCATATTTAAATAATGAAAAATAATGGTAAAATATGATCATAGAGGCACGCAGTCAAAGTAATATAGAGTTATAAATTATTTATTTAATACTCTGTTTATTATTAGAGTTATCATGACATTATCAATAGCGTATGAATAGTATACTACTTTTGAACATTGTTGTGGTTTATATTTCTTTTCATATTTAACCGGGACACTTTCACCTGGTCTTTATCCTTTCATTCTTTTATGTAAAATAATTTAGTATCAACCATCTGCCATATCTGTTTTTATATTATAATCTAATAAATGCAGAAAATAAATAGATTTATATATTATGACATGAAACCTTTTGACTTTATGTATACATTTATGAGCTACTTTGTTCTACAATAATACATGTCACAACTTTGCATTAGCATGAATATCATAAGTTCTGACTTACAGTTGTCTGGCTTGCTTCAAGCTACTTTATCATCACTGACAATGAAGATTTGAATTCGTGAGCTTGGTGACTTAATTCAGAATTAATGGACTATTTAAAAAGGCTTTTTCTCCTAGAGTCTATTCATTGTAGTGTATTGTGTATAAGAAGCTATTATTGTTTGTCAATGATATACAATGCTATGCCAGTTTTGTAGCTCTATACAAACTGTGGTCTGAATAAGTTGATTTATTCTCACTTTTCTTTTAAGATTTACACTGATAAAGCTATAATGACTGAATGTAATGCATTTGAGTGATCGATGTTACATGCAGGATCTAGAAGTTAATGATTGAAATTGTGGTTAATTATAAGAAGTATTAAAAATGACAGAGTGCTTAATTAATGCTCCAAACTGAATACTGAATTTTGGCTGTAGTAATAACTATTAAATCTTATCGTTTAAAATTTAAAGACTGACTTAAAAGTTAACATTGACAATAAACAGAACAAATAATTCTCCATATATTATATTTTTACCCTGTAAATAAATGCATACACTCTTTAGTTCATAGTTTTCCATTAAGTAGTTTTCGATTAAAAATTTATAATTCTCTATATTTTCCAATATTCTTAACATGTATATCTTCTATCATCAAAACATAACTTGTCCATTCTACTGTGTAATCGAATCCTAAGCATTAATTCGCTTGCATGAACAAGCTAACAAGTGCATGAAGCGTTATCCGAAGTCAAAACTTCAATTTATTTGAATCAAGTGAATCATGTGATTTGTTGCCTATGTTAAAAAAATGTGACACAAGATGCACACTGCTTTAGATTTCTATTAGTGGAATGTTGGGCCCTTGAGCCCAGGGCTGAACGTTGACCTCAAATATGCTTTTATACTGCCATCTAGTGACATGGTGTGAATAAATGAATTTTTTTGGAATCTTTATTTGAATATTTATAACAGGTTTTTAAAAGCGTGGTTATCTTTAACATTGAATAATTACACTGTCAGTTTAATTTGTGGAATTTATCTTTATTGTATTCCGTTTCAGAAAGAAACATTAATGAATTTTTAAATTAAATCTAGCACAGATTTGTGTTGGAGTTAATCTCTGATGTTTTTTGTCGATGGTCATAAAATCAATTGTATTTAATGTGATGTCTTTCAAATTAAGTGATCATGATCTCTCACTAAACTTGTTTTCATTTCATTAGCAATGTTTGTACATTCATTGTCAAAAGATGTTTTTTTTTCAATATAATGCTATATATATTCTGATTTAAGCTAGCACATATGCACAGTTAGTTGTGATGTTTTCTGAATAGAATGCTTTATATAGATGTTAGTTTTATACTCTGTCGGTACCTTATGAGTGTATTATCCGGTAATATATATAAGAAATTAATTTTTTATATATACAAATATATGATAAACTCCTTGGGGCTGTTTGATTAAGATAATTATTCCATATTTTTCAATTTTAATTAAGTTTCAGTGCAGGTGTATTTGCTTTCAAGAATTTAATTATAAAAGAAGTATAATGAGGTCTTGTATTTAGTTGCTTTTTTATATTCTTTGAATGAGGCTTGCATCATTTAGAATAATATCATTAAAAGTTTTAAAGAGCCGAGTTGTATGTAGCTGTAACTGGTTTTAAACTAGTATTTGTTCAGATTTGAATTAAAACATGCAAGATAAAAAGTTACATGTCATGCAGTGATTTTATGGATCTTAAATATTATTAAATGTTATCGCTTGTATTGAGTTGTGTGGTTGTTGTAAGATGTACAGTAATTAGTTATTACACAAGCAATGTGAGGCAACATTTAATTATTTGGCTACCCTGATAAATCGACCCTGAATACATTAAGAGACAAATTATCCCCTATTTACTAACCCTAATCCCAACCCAATACTAATTATAAGATGTTTAGGATTGGGGTCAAAGTTATATATATCACAAATTTGTTAATTTTTATCGAATTTACTCGAATCAGGTAGTTGCTGCTAAGCTTGCATTTGGCATAAAAATTGTTATTAACTGCTGCATATTGGTAGTTGGTACCCAACATGCAGTATACAATTGTAGCCTTAGCCAATCTACTCTTGCTCTTTTTTAACCTTAGCCCTAAACACGTATGTTAACAAACATGAATAAATTAATCAACATTAGACATGTTATAGAAAAGATACATGTGGCTGAATTTTATTATTATAACTGCAATTAACTTGGGTGTAATCTATTTTTTGTTCAATCTGATCTAGCCAAGCCGTTTATTAGCTGACCCTGTGAATCCTTTGCTTGCTGCTGGCGCTTGTTATAACGCTTGTGATTGTGTAGCATTACTTTATTGATTGTTTATCAGTGAGAGAGAGACAGAATAGCATCTCTGACTCAGATCGTCCTAGCCTGAATCCATGTCTTCCTTACTTAGATGTAATCTCAGCTCATTCGGACAGTTTTTGACACATTGAGGATCAGTTTTTGAACCTCAATTCATTGATTTATAAAGTCTCTTATTATCTTGGTGTATCATATTGGCTGATTCATTTTGCTTTTATCTAATGATATAATTTGCTTGGTCTGAAGGCATGATTGATCATGGTATGGAATTGTGAAAGCTACATACTGTAGAGGTAGCAGCCAATAGTAGAGTGTGGTGTAGATAATAAATAAAGGCACAGTAAAGCAGTGTCATATTTATATTTTTGAGAAAATACTCAACTCATTTTTAAGCTTTAACCCCTTTCACTAGAGGGAGTGATATATTAATTCATTATTTTCATGATTAGTTAAGTATATCTAAATTAGTTTATCAGTTTAGTTTTAGTCTAAATATCTAGTTTAGTTTATATGTCATTATTTTTGTGACAGTATTTTTTATTTTATTTGTTTAGCTTATCCTAATTTTTTTAGCTGTTTTAGGTTTATCGGCTTTTCTGTTCTGAAGTTTTGGTAATAAACAAATCAACAAAAACAAATAAATCGGTTCATATTGCTATATTTCAACAATATCTCATTATTTCCAGGTATTAGTTCAGATTTTCGCGAGCAGCCCGTTCAGACTGAAGTAAACGTTGGAGTTGACGCCACCCTTGACTGCAGGCCCCCTAAGGGAGAACCAGAACCCAGGGTGCGCTGGAGGAAAGATGGGGACCCCGTTAAACTGGGGGACCGGCTCGTTCTGCTGGACTCTGGTAGTCTGCGGATCAGGGGCAGCCAGAGAGAAGATGCGGGCAGTTACGTGTGTGTGGCTTTTAATGTGGCAGGAGAGAAGGAAAGTTTGGCCGTCAGGCTGGATGTTAGAGGTTAGATTTACAGATGTTTTGGTTAGTTGTTAGTTCGAATGGGTTAATTTGAATTTAAATTTTTGTCTGGATGAGCTTTATCACTTTGTTAATGAGCTCAAATGAGAATGTTTCACTTTTACACTCCTGAGAAATGATTAATTTCTAATGTTGGAGTTATATTGAAATAGTTTTCCAATTGTTTTCTTTTAGTCATAATAAGTTTAGATCTTGTTTTCAATTTTTACAAAGGTAATTATTGTCTAGTTTAGTAACTTGGAGTGTATGATACTGAATCATGGATTATCTTATGGGAAATGTTTATTCTAATAATATCGTTTGTGAGGTGTAAAAGCAAAGAAAAAAAATTAAAACATTGATAATACTGGCTTATGTATTATGGCAGAGCTTTCAAATTATTTCTTTACCATAAGGTCAGTATTGAAATATATTATTTCCAATAAAAATCTATTCCTATAAAAACCAGAGCAACCTTTTTTTGGGGTCCCGTTTTTGAAAAATGAAATCCCAGTTGTTAATGAAATGAGATGCTGATCCTTTGATCCTTTGATTAATTTAGCAGATTTTATATCTAAAAATATAACATCAAAGAAATGATGATGATGCTGAGTTAATGGAAAGCAACACATGCAGCAGAATTCAATTTAGCATCTTGCCAAGGGCGAGAACAGGCAAGAAATAACCATCAATAATTATTATTGAAGGTTCAAAAATCTGAAAGTAAAAACAGAAAAATGATAGATTATCAGTGAAAAGAGTTTTTGAGAATTAATATTATTCAGTTATCTTTGGGCTTTTTTGCAGTCAGATTTAAAGGTAATGGTTTTTTACCAGTTAGTTAATTGACAAGGCATTAGTTTTTGAGTTTTCTGTGGTCAATATTAAGTTTATTTTTGTCTAATTTCTACTTTATTAATCCCTTTGAGTATATGATTAATATTCATATATACTGTGAAATATATTTATACATACATGCATTTATATTT
>JAQIXG010004718.1:0-12464 GCA_034700105.1 Oconnorella tubifera
ATTTAAACAGCTGTAATTTTTGAAGCAATCTAAATATTTCAGCGAAATTTTCAGTGTTTGTAGTAGTCTTTTTCCTGAAAAATCTGAAATTTTGGTTACAATATCTCCATCGGTTGCTGAGAAATTGCAATTTTCCGGGTGGGGTATTTTTTTTGAGCCACCCTGTACATTGGTACAAAATTATCATTAAGCTTCAGTCAAGTATTGTTTAAGCTTGTTATCTTGTGTTATCTCATAGTGCGTCGATAAATATTTTAAAAGGAAACAGGTGTAGAATTGACAAGAAAAAAGAGGAATTAATTACAAAAAGTTTTGAACATTTTAAAGCCAAAGTTATTCAATAAAAACTATGAATACAAACCTTTGGTTGCGTGTTATTGTTAGTCTCCTGCCGAGAGCCTATGGATGCCATAGTTTTTATCTCACTTCTACACTATCTATATATAAATCTGAATCTAATAAAAAGAACAGATATTCATGGAATGAAACTTCTAAAAACATCGAGTCTTAATACCGGCTATTCAGTTCCAATACTAATAATTAACAAATCTAAAGTTATAATGTCTAGGCATATATCAGTAAATATTGTTTTCACCTAGGCTTATATTGCGACGCGGGTGATAATTTTGTTTGACTCCAAAATTTCAACAGTCGCGATTGAAAGTCTTTAGATTAAAACACAAACAAGACTCTAAACAAGTTTATATATTAGTATTAAAAAACATCTTGAAGCAGACTTTAATGATATTTTGTTTTGCTTACTAAAACCATTTAGACCTTCAATCTATTTCGAAAGACCTTGCCTGTTGTAATGTCTGTACCTACGCTTAGAACATTAACATTCGTTATTTAGACGTTTTGTGCTACTTTTATAATACTAGGAGACGCTTTGTCGTAACGGAAACAACGGCCGTTATCAATCGAATCAGCGGAACACAAATACCTGCAGCGCATTATAATAGAAGTAGTGGTGTACCTTTAATATCACACTAATACACAGGAATACTTGTATATCGTAGAGTTTGAGGAAAATATCCTAAAATATTACTGCTTTAAATATTAGTCCGAAACTAAACTACTGTTTATATGTTGTTTCATTTAAGGAATTATTATGCTATTTCAATTATTCTTTAAGTGTTTGTCAATGAGTAAAAACACTTGACTAAATTAATCATTAATCCAAAGTGTTTTAACTGTAATTATGCACAGTCTAATGAGTTCAATAACAAAGCTTGATTAGCGATTACTTAATAAAAAAGAGCTGATTCTATAGAATTAAAACACTATGCAACAGAAAATTTCAGCTGAACTTATTTCAAATAGTTATCAACAAAACGGTAGATAACAATACAACGTAACTAAATAGTCGTACACACGAGGAAGCGAACCACATTCAGCTGCAAGTTTTGGCTGATTGCCAACAACAGCGAGAACTATTTTAGTGCTTAGAACTATTTTAGTGCTTATCAATTGAAAGGCTACAGGTAGATACACGTTATTAAGGTATCAATCAAATATAGCCTAGAGAGTTTTGAGGCATATATGAATACATCGGCAAGCCTATGTATAGGCTTGCCTATGTTGTTTATAAACTGTACCAGCTCAAGAGCTTTGACACAATCATGTTATTACGATCACTATTTCACAATATGAAATAGTATACTTTTAATAGATTATACTTTCGACGGCATACGATTTACTTATAAAATAGCCGTGGTTTATGGCCAGCTGGTTAATACACTGTATAATATGATATATGCTGCACTGTATACAGAGTAATTCAGTTCGTCAACCTGTATAAATAATTATTGAAATTTGAAAAATGACAAGTTTAAACTCTTGTAATAATCAGTTTCCATAAGTTAAAACTGTTACATTAATTATAATAATTATTATCTAATTACATTTATAATAACTATAATCATATTTGGCTAATTTAAAAATAATTGTACATTAATCGTAATTGTTTGTTACGGAATTTTCATTCGTTATCTTTACAAAGAAATAATTAATTTTCATTGATTGCGTTATCTCTTCATGCTTCACATACGCGCTAGTTCACTTCATTGAAATTATTACCTTACTGTAAAATCGCCGCGTCGCATCAGTATCTTCATCTTTACCGTCTTGCCGATGCGCGGCCTTCGCGACGCGTCGCGACCGTAAGGTGAAAGTAATTACTAATGATTAATTGTAAAACTGACAACAAAATCAAATATCGCGTCGCGCTGCGGTCCGTCGCGCGACGTCCGGTCGCCGCAACAAGATAACAAGGAACACAATTGATGCACCCGACTAGCGCGTAATGAAAATTAGTTTTGCAAATAAATGACAATAGATTAGTGATTATTGGCAGAGGTTGTTGATCTCAGTGGATGAACAGAAATTGAAAGGAAGAAAGATCTGAAATGATTCGAGGAGGATTATAATGAATGCTGATTGTGGTAGATTGAAAGAAAGGATTATTATGACAAGTCGATGGGGGAATATAAAATAAGTATGATTAAGTTCAAATGCATAGAACAAAATAATAGAGGTGAAGTTAGTTACGTCTTACCGGTTGTAAAAATGAAATATTAAAGGCAATTTGTTATAACTTCGTGAATTAGTTTCCTTGTTAAAATAAATGATTACTGAGTTGCCGCGATGATCAAAAGTGTATAATTGTTATTTTCTTGCAATTCGACAGATTGCGCGCATACACGGCGCATCGCTCTTAATGATATTAGGCATATAAGTTATAACGCTCGAGAACATAATATAATGTAACAGACAAAGTTCAGCGGCAGTCAAGAACGACGAGTTTGTTTAAAAGCTAACAGCGTATAATCTAGATGCACATATAACTTAAAGTAGTATCTATTAAATTGTATGCTAGCAAATGACAAATATTTAAGCTTAGTATACTACTGTTATTATTAATTATGACATTTATTTTGACATTAAGTCCAGATGTTGACTTCTGATGTGGTCGAACGAAATGGCCATATTTATATTCTTCTTTTGTATTACTTTTAACTTGCGCCCACCACCCTCCCCCCCCCCCCACAAACCCTTTTCCTTCTAATTTGATAATTCATTAAAATGCACAACCCCTGCACTTTTCATGGATTCGAACTTAAATGGGACGCTTTCGATTTTGAATCTCAATGAACGCATCTGTCCACTGATCCAATGTCCACGTTTAATAAATCACTCTCGAAGACATAATATATCCGCCCAGTTTTAATTGTCATCTTGCAGAATTTGTGTGATGCGCAAATACCTGATAATTTTGTGAAATCTATGAAGCCGAACGATTGACCTAAAGTGAAATGAATCATAAATGATAAATTATGCAAATATACATTTACAAATAAATGAAATAACTTTATTATGATAAATAGACTTTTTTTAGAATAAGTAGACATTATTTTATTGAATAGGTTGGTCTATGCGTTTTAAAGGTTTGACATTGAATACGGACGGTAATCTACAAGAAACTAGTGAATACACGAGCTTTGAGAATAATGACTTTGTGTTATGAATGCGGGCCAATGTTATTACACGAGGAGATGATACAGCTTAAGGCCAATATACAAGGTTTTAACGAATCCAAACCGAGTTATGAATTTTATTTATTGTATTATTAATATAATAATTAATAGAGCAACCGATATCATTGTCAACCTTTTCGTCAATTTTAATCAAAGCTACTGTTATTCATCACACATCATAATATTTAAGTTAACTTGTAAGAAAATAGGTTAGCATTAATATTAATATTGTATTGAAACATTACGATTAATATTATCGATAATCATTAATATTATCGATAATATTATTGAGAATATTATACGATTAGTTTAATATACTTTAGCGCAGATAGCAAATTAACAAGCTAAGTTTAATTTCTCAATAACTTTTAAATAAAAAAATATATTTATATTATATTACTTGGCGTTTACATTAACAATTCATCAGGTTAATCTAAATTTCAATGTATAATAAATAGTTCAATGAATAATTGTATTTGGTTTTAAAAGGTTGATGCACCTAGAAATATAAAAAACCTACTAGTAATCTATCCGCTTGTACCCCCGCCCCTCTACCCTCCCCCCTGACAGCAAACTCAGCTCGCTCCATTGTGCATTGTCTCCATTGTTCCGTCCCTCACACGAATACTGCCACTATTCACGCCGGATGAGAATAGAAACAAAAATCTAAGAATTTTCATTGTGTCGACGATCAGGCTGTTATGTTGCCAGAGAACACAGAATGCATTGTTGAACGAGAGGGGACCCAGATTCATAGAGAGAATTTTAACAATGGAAGGCCATTGTCATTATGAGGGTTTCATTATCTGACAGCGTTGTTGCAATCTCGATGAGTATTATATCTAGTTGGTGTAACATTATCGCTTGATAGAAATTTTTGTTATAAATTTTTGTGTAACAACGATGCGTACTGTTCCGCAGATGCTTTGTTAAGCCTTTTGATAGTGGTTTGATAATATGGTTGTTTGATAATTTATTATTAATAAGTTTTTATGTAACAAGTTTGCGCATCAGTCATTTCGTATTCAATTATAAAATATGGTGTAAGTGAGTAATATATAGTGAATACGCATTTCAAGGATTTTGAATGAGCATCTAAAATTAGATTGAACTTTGTTAATTGAATATAGCAGTAATTTATGTCATTTCATTGCACTGACGATTTAAATTATAAAATATTAAAAAAAGGACATTATATATACGCAAATTATGTTTGATTAAAACGAATAATCGTTTGGTTCTTTCATAAGTATTATTGAGGCTAATGCAAGCAAGAAAATATTGTACGAAATAATTATCACCCATATACTTGTTTGTCAATGTGCTACATCCATACTTATTTACAAGCAATTGGAATTTTTTAATACAAATCAATTGGTTGACCATTATATAATTAGCTTAGATTTTTACAATCATGATTTTTTTAGATAATGTATTTTAGTGTAATATGATTATTAATAAGAAAAAATTTGGATACGTCTTAGGGGAGGGGAGGGGTTATGGTTTGGATATATATGACGTATCATGCAATGAGAACGAACTTTAATAGAAAATAAATAATAAACTATATCATTTATATTTTAATTGAGCCTTTATAATTTAGCCTATATACATGCCTAACCAATTAAATGTAATCATGTTGTAATCTATAACCGCATTATACAGTTTATACTGCAGTGCTATTATGCTAGTATGCAGATAAGCCTTTCTGTTAACGATTTTATTCTGAATCATTAATTTGTTTCATTTTTGTGTTATTATGACATTGAATCATGAACCGGTAATGCTTTAATAATTACCGCTGCAGTATTTACTAAATCAATCAAATTAAGTTTATTGTTTAATCTTTGTATACTTTGTTGTATAGCTTCCTGGTGTCTAATAGATTTTATATCTTATATACTTTCAGAATTTTTCATGTCGTAGTTTCAAGAGAATTGTTTTTATAATAATTTCAAGTGAAATCAAGACATTTTATCAGCAAATCGGGATACTAAAAGTTGTCGATTTCCTGCCAACACGAAAATCAAATCTTTAATTTTAGAGTTAAATTTTTGTTTTTAATTTTAGCATTCAGCTCAGTCGTATACTACTACATGTTGTATGACTATTACCTTATAATAGTACTCATATTATAATAGTAATCATATATATGTAAGGCAGTTAAACCTTAACTTTGATTTAAATTAACGAAATAAGCATAATATAGTCATTTATTAACATATAACAACTACGCGATTCATTTTAAGTTTGCTCTGTTTAAGTTAAGTGCCAATATTGAAAGTAAAATCGCCGTCCTTTAGTTAACACTACACTATTCTGTTACGGACTTTTGCAGTAGTTATTGCAACAGGCAGATGTCATAATGATCGCCGGCGCTTATTGTTTTGTGAGTGAGGCTATTATTGACAAACCATTGAACAAAGGCTGCTTTGCATTTATATGCCCGCACTTAATGAATTGTTATCTGGCAATTTTGTGCCTGATTGGTATTGCGGCAGTTTAGTGAATTATTTAACAATTGCTATTATGCTGAGTCGAGAGGTTAATGCAAATAGTTGAAGTCATGTGTGTTTATATAGGCTCATGCTGTTTGCTATGCTCTTCAACCAGACGACACTAAATGTATTAAATGAATAAAATACGTGAAGGTTTGCATCGCGCATACAGCTGTTATAATAGTGTTATTGAACTCCAGTAGAATAGAATAAGAGTACCATTGTTCTAGTATTATTGAAATAGAATATAGCGAACGCTTTGTTCTATTATTGAAAAAGAATAGCCAAACTAGTGTAACCGTAATTTTAAAAGAGTTGTTTTTGTCTTAAAATATCAATTGAAGTTAGATGTTAGTAATTTCAATAATTATTTTCCGGCGCAAATTTAGGTATCCATTTGTATAGTTTATAGTGGCCAAGTAGTTTTATAAGTAATATTTAATTACTACTTTCTAATTATTATAAAATTGTATTAGGAAAGTGTAATAAGAACATCAATCATTTGTTTGTTAAAGTTAACAAATATTTTCATACTGAATTGTTATATCAATCGTAAACGTAAATTTTCACTTATTGATCGATTGATTGGTGTGAATATAAAATTCAAATGCGTAAAATATAAATGTTAAATCTCAAAATCTAATATTATTATTGCGCACCTATTCAACTACTGTCATATGATATTGTATCTTACATCTATTGTAACCGGCATCTATCATCATTGTTACATATTATCAGCAAGCTAATATAACATCCCTCGTTAGCTATTGTCACAAAACGCATCGTTCGCTATTGTTATACAGGTGACTATTGTTTACATTAAGGTATTTGACGACGCGTTCGTCTCATGCCCCCGTCCTCCCTCCATTCTGTTTGCCGAGTATTGGCGCCCAGCGCGAATGTGAAGAGCCCAGATTTTATTGAAATGTTGGGGGTTCATTTAGCGGAAAGAAATAAACTAGCACAAAGTAAAAATGTTAATCGATGCTAATGTAGGCCCGTTGCATTAATTAACTTAAGAGAACACGGTAATAATATTCAATAAAGCCTGAAATTTATTGTGATATTGAAATTATAATCTGAAAGCTGTCTTTCAACACTTGCTTGACTCATACTAACTATTTTATTGCAATAGAAGATAAATATTATAATCATATCAAATTTAAACTTGGAGGAAGGCTATCCCAAAGTTTCACGATTAATCCAGGGAGATTGTTTCCCCTTCCCCTCTCCCCCTGGTGCACGTAGCCCTTGAGACATCAAGTACAAAGTATGCGACGAGTAGTACTCCGTACGCAGTATCGGCGAGAAACTTGCACGTTACTGTAGAGAATCTCGTCTATTGAGAAGTGATTATAAAATCTGTGAGTGATCAAACGAAGCGATTCTGTTTTGGTGACAAAACTTGGCGAGTGATGTTTCTTTAATTTATGAATTAATTTCATTCGTAGCTGCATGCTATCAACGCATTGGTAAGTATATTTTATATTAATAGCTGCTAATTTGTATTTATGTATTTAAATAATGGCATTTAATTTATTTAATTATATTTTTGTCATTTTATTACGTCTTAAAGAAGTCAAATTCAGATTTCTATATTATTTTAATGTAAACTCGTGTTATATCGAACGATGATACTGTATTTAATTATTTGCATGGCAGTCAAAGACTTTCCAAATGGAGTCTATATGATTTGAAATTTTTCCACATGATTCGAATTTCTCTCAAAATTAGTTGCTTAATTATTTAGTATTCTGAGTATAGTTTTTTTATTATTGTCAATCTTTAACAATATCAGGAGTGATATTTTTATCAAATATATTGATTTTTTTAAAATAAAATATCACTTAGTTTTATTCTGAGCAGATAAGGTCTACTTTTATGTAGAATTTTTCTAGCACTATCATCATGTTTGCGCTCGTTTCAACTATTTAGTATTTTCATCGTTTTAATCGTTTTAACAGAATTATCGATCCAGTTCAATTCTACCAATTGTGACTCTGCGTTTTTCAAACAAAGTGTATTGTCGTCTCAAATTCGCAGCTAACAGTCATTTTATCAAGTGCTGTAATTAATAGCATATCACTTTTGCCGGCTGGCCGTTTTTTTACAAGGGGTCATATAATTAAACGTTATACTATAATTAACCTTATAGATTATTAGTAGCGTCTGATAATTCTATTCGTTTCTGTCATATCTTATTGACACAGACAAACAATGAGTCAATTTATAATCGGTTTCTCTATTGTCCATCACTGATAGCAGGCAGATGTTTGTGTATCCGTTTGTACATCATTAAGCAAAACGCAGAGAATATTATAAAATTAATCAGTTCAGATTAACACCAGCTGTATTCGTGCCTATCAGGAATTAAACAGGTTGATCAATGTAAACTTACCTCGATAAATACAGTTACGGTTTGAATTTGTATAAAAACTTATAGTTAGGTTAAGAAATGTTTCAGGTTAATTAAAGTTATAAAGTAGTTAGCACTTAAAGTTATATTTAATTCAATTAAGACGTAGTTACTTTTTATGTGAAAATGTTTAACAACTGAACTTCAAGTAAACTTTTCTAAGTGGCTAGTTGTTTCTAGTTTCTAGTTGCAGCTTATTTTGCATCAAATTTATAAACGAGAAAGTTTTTAATCAAAACTGTTAAATCTCCTTTCAATTAATATTTCCTATTCTTATATTATTATAATCCAAATGTTTTTTTAATTTGCTGCATAAAATAAGATAAGCTACTTATACCGCTATCATTTTATCAAGTAGTACGATCTAATTGCACATAATTGTTAGAAGTAATAATAATTCAATTCATCAAGTTGTTATCAAATCGAGGCCAGTCTAATTGTTTGTCCATATTGTGCCCGCACCTGGCTTGACAATGCTCCATTGAGTTTTAAGTGCTGACGGATGTCCTTTGTTATAGCAACTGACTCTAGGCCTTTGAGGCTTTGTCCTTTCAATATACCTGAAGATCTGTATTTGCTTAACACTGAGTGTTATAATGAAGCTAGTTTGTAATATTAAAAGCTGAGTATAGTCAAAATTAAAGCTCAGCATTAATTGAATTATTACAGCTGAATAGAGAGTTGCATTTAAATCGAGCGGTAAAAGCAAGGCGGCTATATAAAAACTGTTAAATGCCATTTATGATTGTATTATATTTAATTAAATGAATGAGACATCATACTAATTCAAATCTGATTTTTAATTAGATCTAATAAATAGCTTAATTTGAAATTAATTTGCTAAAGATTAAGTAACATCAATGTTAATAAACTGATTTTCAAATTGTTTTTGTAGCTTTTAAGTTTTCGAAATTAACTGATTTCTGCTGCATCTAATCAATTGCGCAATATGACACTTGTTCCAGTTCAGTTTCTCAACACTGAAATTACCTTCAACACAATCAAAGAACAACAAACCAATGAAAATTGTTCTTCTTTGTCAAATAACAATATTGGTGTCTCGTTATCAAGGAAAAAATACGCCAACTATAAAAAATCTCATTCTGAGGAGGATCTCCCTCAACCCAGTCAAACTGACGAAAACTGTTCAATCCAGAATGATAGCTTATCTGCTCATAATGCGAGCGAACGTATAGGAACCAACGAGAAAGTCATAAAAATGAAAACTGAGAGCGATTTTGCAAGCGGCGATAATGGGCATTTTGAAAACGGACCGATGAAAGTTTTTCCTTTTAGAGAATCAGAAAGTTTTGAGAGTAGTGATGTTAAATGTGCGAATGATAATAATAATATAATTAATGATAGGGAAAACTATTTCATTCGCTCCACGTTCAGTGAGAATAGCGATAGTTGTAAGACACCAGCGTTGTTTGCTTTGTCAGAACCTAGTTGTCATAATTTGAACTCTAAACTTCACAACGTCACATCGTACGTAAAGGATGAAATCAAAGATGATTACGCCAGTTGTGACGTAACGCGAATGACGTCTACAATACGTCAAAATTCGGGCACACTAAATAATGACGTGTTAGAGATAACGTCAGATGCGCGCGAAAATGATAACTTAATACAAATTTCACGCGAGAAAAATAACGATGAAGTTAAGAAATCGTCGTGTTATAGTTTTGACTTTGCGGACAGTAAACAAAGTTTGTTTGAGAATACTGAGATGACAAAAATTAGATCTAAATCAGTTTTTTGTGATAGCGACGAAGCGAATCAAATAGTTGTAAGTAGTGTCCTGAAAGGCGTTGAAAATTTTCTGCTTAAACTGAAGAGTTGGGAAGATAAACAGAAAACTGTAGATGAGCTGATTGTTCACTTGCATCGACTGAGAAATAGATTGCATGAACAGGATGATTCAGAAAGACTGGCATCTTCACAGAATCAAACTGGTAAAATCATTACAAGTTTAATTTTAAAATACTATTAAATAATCCTTATATGTTATTTACTAACATATTTTTAATATAAAATGTGATATGTATACATTTTAGACGATATACATTTAGTATTACATTAGAACATGAAAATTGTATTAATCTGATATGGTTTGTAATATCATTAAAAATCTGTAACGTAATATAAAATCATTATATGTAATATATCATCATATGTTGGACAATTGATTTGGTCATTTATTTATAAATTGAATGTCAATGTGTTTTATCTCTCTATTGAACAATCCATGGAAGAAAATACAACAGAACGTTCTATAGTAAATCATTGTGAATTTGAATTGTTACAGTATGATACAAACAGCAATCAATTAACTGAGATGTAAATGAGTGAAAATAATGCAGCAATAAATTCTTCATAATGTCATATATTGCGAACAGTGAAAAATTGAATTCAAAACGTAAAACAGTAAATTTAGGCGTTCTGTTGTATATTGCCGATCGTTACTTGTAATATATCGCTGCCATTAATATTTTGTTAAACATTTCAGTAATTATTATATCGAATATTAATCATTAATATTACTTCTAAGGGGCTGTTGAAGTTTTGATTTGTGGTAGTTATTTGAGATTTAATAGATTGCTTTGTGGCACTTCTATCTGAAAGATTCTTACAGTTAATTCAAAAAGAGTAGCAGTATTCCAGTAGCAGTATAAAATAATATGTATTGAATTTTGTCTATTTAAAACATCTCAAGCTTCAATATAAATTACTTATATATTATTTCTTACAGATAGAAATAACAAAGACTGTGTTAAAGAAAACATTGTCATCGCGAACCCACATGATTCCCAACAATTAAACTCGAATCGAATCACTAATGAAAACAGATCAAATGACACCTTAACAATTGCTGTACAAAATAAAAATTCAAAATCATCGTCTAATCATCGAAACTTCTCACACGATTTTCTTCCTCTCAATTTAAGTAGCAAATCAAATGATTTATTCAACGATTCCCATCAATGGAGAGATTCAGATTTCACAGATAAGGAAGCAGTGTCGGAAGATGTCAAACCGGTTTTCAGAAAAATTGCTGACACTCAATCTATTCAAAGTTATCATTTTCACAATCAGGACAATCATTCACAGGATCATCACACAAGAGCAGACTTTCAAAAGCACTCGCAAGATTTGTCTCAAATTATTTTTTCACCTCATAAACTGTCTGAGAGTGAAAACTGGTTGTCTGCCGGTAATTCCATCGCAGGGAAATCCCATGTATTACCCATTGAGATGTTGAATAACCGCGATTCTTTGAGCGGTTATATGAATGTTCCCTCGCCTTGGTTTTCCAATGGGGGTTTTCCAGGTGGGTTGAGCTACTTGAGAGGCCTACAGGCTGCAGCTATGGCCGCCTCGATGGGTTCAAGGCCAAATGAGGTCAGTAGATGAATAATAATTTATGTTAATGTTTTTATATTCTGTTAACTTAACTTTTATTTGCAATACTGGTTTTGAACTATTGTTTAAACTGTCTTTAACTGTTTTTGTTCTGTCAATAAAATGTATATTTGATGATTTAAAGTTAATTTTAAAGTTTGAATTATCATATAAGGTTAATGATATCTTAGAAGTTGCTGCAAATTTAATCCTCTTACTAAAGGATATAGCAAGATACTTACATTTTCTGTATTCATAAAGTCTTATCCAGACCTTTTGGACTCTTCTTTGTCAGTATGTACTATACTCATATAATATGAAATGTAAAATTGTACAAAAATTAGTGATTTTTGTTGAAAACTTTTGATTCTTTCAGAGTGATGTTTTTAATGATAAGGCTCTCGCTTCACACAATTTTTCTCTGTCTCTTGGTCTCTTTCCTGGCGATGCTCTCCTACAACGCCTTGCACTGAACCCCGCTGCATTCCTTGGCCATCCCTTGCTTCCTCCCCCCTCCATGCTCTCCCCCCCAGCTGATCAGTACAACGGCCTGTACAGGTCACATGACGTAAAGGTTTCTGACGTCATGCATCCTTCACTTAAGCGAAGCGA
>JAQIXG010004719.1:0-12464 GCA_034700105.1 Oconnorella tubifera
GATAGATAGATAGATAGATAGATAGATAGATAGATAGATAGATAGATAGATAGATATATTTATTTTTCAAATCAAATCAATTCAAAGTAGGCCTATCCTAATATAGACGAATTATGGACAATTGAATTATTAATCAAAATATTGCTTTTAAAATATTGATCTTTTTATCAAATGTTAAAATCAATTGAACCTGTGATCGCGCAGGTGATCTTTGCGTCTGAATGCTTTTCCGCAGATCGTACATGAAAATGGTCGCTCGTCTGTATGTGTGCGGACGTGAATCTTTAGATTATAAGATTTAGTGAAGTGACGTTGACAGAACTGACAGATGTATTGTTTGACGTCACGTTTTGGTACATTCCTATATAAGTAAAGCATCAACATGAAATCTACATTGAAATGCATATTTGTTTGTGTGTAACAAAACTGCATTATTTGAATCTAAAACAAGTCATATCATCAGGCAACTTTTCAATCACGGGTAATTTTTTAAGAATCAGTCCATTTTATAATTTACCATTTGTCAAACTCATATCATAATTATATGCTTCGGATTTTCGTTTGCATATATCTTCTTTTGGCATTGGTAATCATAGCATCTTAACTTTGCTTCGACCGTTAAGTCATATTAAATACTTATATAAACTTTTTATAAACGGAATTAAATACTTGTTAAAAACTTAACTTATTCGTTTTATGTTTTATCTTTAAATAGTAGAGATAACTAAATAGGTGGATTTTCTTTATTCTGCAAAAAATAAATCAAACAAGATAAAGAAATGTTAATTATACATACCTAGTCACGTAATTTCTGCATCCGACTCGTACAATGACGTCACTATGAATACCGGTAACTTTTCCTAGTAGAGCGTAACAGTCATCTGTAGAACGTGATGACGTAATGTTTAGTGACGTCATCATAGGTTCATAGTCAGATTTAAGCGCCGACTCAGCCAACCTCGAGAAATCAAACCTTCGACGTTTGACACCAACTGGCAATGTATCGTCATCTGAAATATTGCGTATGCACAAATAAAGTAAGTGAAATAATCTAAGCATATTTTTGTATTAAACTTAGCTTAGTTTCTCTTCTTTCCTGTATTAAATCATGAACAATAAGTCAAAGCCTATTCTTTCTTTAATTAGAGAGTAAGTTACCTGACTTAATTAAGCGTTACGAACAAAAGTTATAGAAAGAAAAATGAAAATAAATTGAAACAATAACAAAAGTTCTGCGAGCATCGAAGCCTAAACTAAATTTAGCAAATTTAAATATGAGATTATGAGTTTTTAAATTAATTCAATTAAGATTTATTAAATTGTGATGTTATGATGCATTCTTCAAAAAAGCGTGCTTTACCATATCATTTCTGCAAAAGCCTGCAATGTATGCACGCTTGAAAATAAAATTATGCTATTTTGAAATTAATATTATATAAAAAAGGACGAATGTGAATATTTTAAAGAAGAATATTGATACATAATGATTTGAATCGAACCAGCTTCTCTGTTGACGTGTTCCTTTGGCAATATCATCGATACTTGGGTTCGTTTAGTAGTTCTATAATCCAGAGGCAAACCGTAGATCATTCTTTTAGCCTCAATACAAACTGAACACGCGTACTTCGTGACGACTAAAACACATCATTTTGTCAAAATTTAATGTATCAATCTTAATAACTTAATCGCATTTAACTTTGGCTTCAGGATAGTCATATTAATTATAACCAAATGTGTTCATTTTTTAGGAATAAAAGAATTTTTAATAACCTGTGTCTGAAGTTATAAGCTGAGTAAAGTTCATAGTTAAATGGTTTCTTCAACTCAGTGACGAGTGAATAGATTATGATCTCATTAGCAACGATGATTAGCCTTTTTTCAATTCAAAAATTAATTACCAATATTTTACAGATTTTTATGATGTTATCATATATAAATATTTAACCCGAACAAAGACTTATATACTATAGATATCGCTGAAGTTTTTTTTGTAATATGAAGCGCTGCGTTTAAAATTCTTGTTTAAAAAACAAATGAATGTTTCAGAGAAAATCATCAGAGAATGTAAATCTTTGATTTTATATGAAAAGAAAGAGATGAAAAATTGATTTCAACATCTAAAAAACAGTTCTTTATATTAAATATATTAGTATCAAATTCATTAATATATTAACGAACTTAATAATTAATTTGCGCTATGTTAAATTATCTTAGTGACTCTTATTAACGGTTTCATTTATTAATAAGCTTAACAAATAGTAACTTTTTGCTTCTTGAAGTTTATGCAACAGGAAGTAGACTTTATATAGGCTGCACGTTTCAGCGCATTGGCGCTGTTGAAAACATTTGAACGAGAGACTTAAATCTTAGCTAAAATCCTATTGCAAATAATATCAAAATACAAAAATATTACAAATATTCAAATTTATAGTTTGTTTTAAAAGTAGTCAATATGCATATGAAAAGGTGATCGATGACTGAAATTCTAATTGATTCTTTTTAAATTAATTACTTGATTTTATATGTTTTTAATTTGTTTCTAATTTAACGAAAGTTAAATTTCAAATAATATAAAATTTACGAAACTTAAAAGCCATATAAACATTTACTGCGTACTTGAAATCTCTTTATGAAAGCTGTATCTCAAATTTAAATATATGGATCCAGACTCCTAAAATCATCAATTCAAGTATTATTGTGATAATACTGTTGAAATACAGAGTACACACTATATATAATGCAGTTATATACACAGTCATATAATTCTACTTTTTTGCTAAGAGATAACCTTTTTCATACTTTACGCCTATCATCAGGCTATCAACATAATATATTTGACTCAGCAAATAATTACTTGACAAAAATGACACGAGCCATGAAGTTTCGCTGCAATTGATTGTTCTTTTCCATGAAATTTGATAAAAAAAAGCTTTAGATCACGAATAGTTAAAAGTTGTAATCGTAAATAATATCATTGCAAAAATATTGTCAATTGATAACACTGTAATAAGTTATATGAAAATATTATGATCATTCATCTAATCGCGTAATTTGTGCACAAAAATTGTTATTGTTTATCTTCAACAGTCATCTCATAATATGACTTTGTGTGATCTATAATTAGAAAAATTGCGAGCATAAGTTTATTACTATTTGTAGCATTTATGTTATGATGAGCATCAATTAATATGCATCTTATTATACAGTATATTAAGATACAGATAGTGATGGATATTTTGATGGATAGTGGATAACCGGATGGAGATTTGAGTCTCAACATCTTCCTGTTCATGAATTTGCGATAGTTTCCGATAAATACAAGGGATGCTGCGTAATCTGTTTACATGGGGCGTAATTTAAAATCATTAATTTTTTGATGATTAATAATTTTAATAAATATAAAAAAGCGACTATTACTGAACATAGTACTAAGCTACATTTTTTTGAGTACGTGGATGAATAGTTTTTTTTGAATAGTATTTTTCTGTTTTTTATTTTTTTAACGTGAAAGTTAATCATTAGAGTTTCCGGATATGAGCTTCGTCATCGCTTATTCGTTTAATTATCCATATCCTAATTTATCGAGTGCCTTTTGATCGTGTGAGGTATCGGAGGTGAATTGATAATTATTTGTATTAATTATAACGAACAAGTCGCGCTCAGTGGGAGAGAGGATGAATTAACAAAGGTGGGGACGGGGGTGATATGTAAATATGATAGACTAGGTGATTCCTTGCATTGAAAGCAATGAGTCCTGGGTTTTTTTTATAGCTTTCGATGAGTTTAGATCACTGGTTTAGATAGGTACACAGTATATTATTATATCTGTTTATGTAAAAATTTGAGTAACAATTTCAATTCAGCTTAATGATTTCAATAAAACTTATCCCTTCAGTCGCAAATTTATAAATATTCTTAGGCCTACACATACAGTGACATAGTGTATATAGGCTACCTATTATAAACTCTCGGTTTATTACATAATAAATTAAAATATGCAAATCTATTAACATTTTAAGTTGTAATATTCAGAATGTAAGATTCAGAAATACCTGTGTATCATGTATTTTTAAAATACAAAAGATCCATTCCAAATATTAATGCTTTGTTTTCAATGTATTTTGATATTATCTTAAGATATTCAAAAATATATTTGATATAATGGAAAATATAATTCACCAAAGGTCAAAGGTCATCTAAAACTACCACTGCCGCCATCTAAAACTGTATTTTCACCATTGTAATAACTGTTATGCTGTACATATATTACGTTAATAAATTCATAAACAGTTACGTCTTCTGTTTGAAATTGACAAAAAATTGACTCAGAAATAAGTTGCAATAAATCTTGCACTTTTCAGACGCGTTGAAAGGAAGCCTTCATCATTTAAAAATATTATATTGCTGGCATTATATGTGACAGTATTTTTTACAAAGTTGCAAAAAGAAAGAAAATTATAAGTTATAACAGTCATTTGCGTGTTCAATTTGAGTTCAATTCGTTCAAAGTAGCTAAGCTTTGACATGTTTATGCTTTCTATACTGTAGATGATTTCAACAAGCCGATGATTTATTTAAGAGGACCGCGATGTTAACCCGAGACCGCATTAAAAAATTAAGACTAAGAGCAGGTTATTAAAAAATAGATTTGTTAAAAAGAGAGACACAATTTTAAATAAAGTTTAAAGCTGATGACAAATCGCCAAAATGTTGGTATTCCTATATAAAGTTGTATCAATCTTACTGAAATTTAAACATTAATAGCAGAGATCAGATTTAACCAGGTTTCGATATTTTGATTTTCTTCTAAATCATCTAACTTATGGCTCATCTACATTTATTTATTAATAAATAATTGTTAAATCTTTATTGAACATAATGTGCATCCGCTGAAAATTGCATGAAATCTTCAAATAAGATTGTAACAAAAATAAAAGGGGAATATATAGGGGGTTTGACGAATATATAAAATAATTTCGCACTTCTGAATCCCACATAAATGTAAAGAATTACTCCCTTCTGCTCAATTAGTCATGAAAAATTACTTTGTAAATCCAACCCTGGGCTTATCTGAAGTGATTTTAACTTGATAAATCTTTCAAACTGCCACCGGAAGAAGTGAAAAGAAGCGAAACATTGCCAAAAAGACAAAGTCAGCAGTAGAAGTTTAAGGGTTGCCGTGTTCTGACGAGAATAACACGATGCATCTCGAGTCGCTGAATGATAAAGTTGACTTTGTCGGTGCACAGCAATAATTCACAGTTTAAAAGTCGTGGCTGATTTTTCACATATGATCTTATACATAAATCCGACTGTTTTGTGTTCAGTTTATTTGTTTCTAATGCAATAATATTAAAGTTATTGTAATAATAACACTCTATGATGTTTAACAATAATTATTGTATATTTCGAAAGAACGGATACAAGTATTTGCGTCAATAATTAATCGTAAAAGTTAAGCCTATATTCTTGTCATAAGCAGTATTGGTTACACTGTAATTTATAAAATTATAACGGTTAATAGTAAGTTTAGACTGGAAATAATTACGTTTAGACACATCTAAACTTAGAGTAGGCTAAATTATACAATATACACAAATTGATTAAATTCGCAGTGCACATATTTTTTACATAGTTCTTATATCATTTATATTCCAGATCTTTTGAATTGTCCGAAAAAAATTCAAAATAAATCAGATTAACTTAATGCACAAATCTATGCAGAAAATCGATCTAATTACTGGAATTATTTTTGCATAAATTAACGGCCTCTAAATGCACGGCATGAACACGGAGAGTTAAAGTGTATGAGATCATTAGACAACAACGACGCGTCACCCGGGGGCATGAATGAAGTATAACTTTGTTTCCGTACTTTTCAATTTATTACTCTAAGTGTTCAACATAAAACAGCAACCGATTCAAAAACTATTAGACGACAGCGCAAAGAGATGTATGTATCCACGAAAGAAAAACTTGCGCATTAAAACTTCAAGTTAGGATATCAGTAATCATGTATTTAAAATTCGAAACTTTTAAGTTTGTTTTATAAAGAAATGCGACTTTATTAGATCTGCAAAAAAATGGGCAAATGTTAGACCAAGCCAATTAAGCCAAATCACAATTAAACTTAAGCTTACTGATAGTATTATAGAATAACGAAAATATACGGAAGCAAGATTTTTTAAAATATTGAAATTATCTACAAAATAGTATATTTTTGTAGATAATTAAATATTTAAAAAATCTCGTTTCAGCGATGAAAAAATTGAAGAATAAACCCTTTCAAGTTTAAAAATTGAAAGGGTTTGTAGAAGTAGCTGTTTGGAAGTTTTTCTACACATTGATGCTAATTAATAATATGCGGTTGTTGACACGTCACGCGGTGTAAAAAGATCAAACTTCAAGTTAGCTACACACAAGAAACTTTACCATAATCAATTAGCAACTTCAGCGCATTGTCTCCACTCGCAACATTATGGTGTCTGGATCGCCGGTGGCCAAAAAATTAGAAATTAAAACAACCGATAAAGCGACCACCAGATGTGTGCATGGGGGGGGGGGGAGACTGGTAGTTCGACGCAGTAAAAAAACAAAGAGAAAATTAATTGTAGTAATTTGTAAGTAGAGATAAACTTGTCTATAAAGCAGACGGTAGCTGAGTATCTTTTTCACAGTGGCTCACACGTCAAGATCAGACGCATTAAAATTTAGATTTTCGTATAGGTCATCAAATCAAGTATCAGAATGTTAATATATTGTAAACTTATTGGGTATGTTGTTTCAACTGGTATCAATTAAACAAGGATAAATTAAAAAGAAAATGATTGTATCATATATTGCAAAGAAATAAGATATAACCAGCGGTTAAATTAATCAGAATTTGAGGATCAATAATCCTTGTATTAAACTATGTATCTAGAGAGTGTCTATATCTCAGAGTCGGAAGGAATCCATAGTTATATTGCAAGCTTCCATTAACATCTTCTATAAAAGACTGGATTGCATTTTCAACACACAGTTACAGGACTTCGGAATGTGTGCATTGTTGTACTGATAGCGTTAGATTCAACAAGTTACGTTTCAATAACTTTGACTAGGATCTGGATATACTAAACCTAAATATTGATGGCTTAATTAACTACAAGAATCCACAACTAAAGCAAATCTTGATACCCAGAATAAGTTTTACATTAAGAGTCATCATGAATCGAAATCATTTTTAAATTTCAATATATGTATACACTTCTTAAAATTAAGAAATAACAATCACAAATAGATAATTAGTCTTTTAATTCAATAAAATATACTAAATAGTTAAAGTTTTAAACAAATATTCAAGTTCTAAATCTAATACCAATCTAGTAAGAATGCATCATTAACAATAAAGGCACATAAAGCACCATAGTTCCAAACTTTAGTTCAAGGCCTTTGAATATTATTTCTAAAAATAATACAAATATCAGTAGCAGTTCACATTAATCACCATACTGACAATCATAATTAAATTAATCAAACAAAAATACAATATTTTACTGATTAAAAAATGTTAATTATATTATGCAACAGAGAATACAAAAATTAACAACAACATTAAAGATTTAATGGGAATTATTAGCAACACTACAAGGAATCTAGTTTCTAAAGAGTGGTGCTGCAAAATTTGATGAAATGAAATCTATTGCTCATAATATTGACTCAACACAATACAGTTTAGTATTATTTATCTAATAATTATAATAACCGGTCTTCAATTGCAAAGCATAAAGCATAAAATTCAAGTAATATAATCATAACGTTTTTTTTTAACTTGGAAGTTTATCTGCTCAACTAACCTGTTATAAAAACCTTGACAAAAACTAAAACAAATTGAAAACTGACATAATTTTTAATCAGAATATATTCGAGTTAAGACAAAATTTAAATTCAATAACAATGACAACTTATTCGCTAACAATTAATGGACGGATAGTAATGAGATTAATTACATAAAATCACTTTGTGATTTAAATAACAAATAAAAATTTTGATTGTACTCGCTAACAAAGAAAATGAATAAATTACATAACTGAGAACAAAAGAAATGAATTTCTAATATTATAGATAACTATCAATAATTGTATCCCTTTGCTATATCAAATATCATAAACTATATAAAGTTACATTTAAACCAAATAAATTTAATGATAAAGCTGACATTAACAACTACGATTAACTGATAATGAGTGGACAAACAACAGGAATATCAAACAAGCAAGATAAAAATTAACTAAAATTATCACAAAACAATTAATCTTCTGTTAGTTATAGTTAAAAAATTAAATACAGCTTATATTGTAATAGTTCCACTATAAAATATATTGAGCCGAAAAAGATAAAGAATAAAAAAGTCGCAACTGTATATACAAGACAAACTTAAATACATATTTAGAAAAAATGCACAAAATCAATGAAAATGTTAAGGAAACAGCAATAGAGATTATTAATTGGCAAAGTGTATGTAATACTGTAACTAATGCAGAAGATTGCTAACATTTACTGAAGCAGAGAAATATAACAGATCAATTGAAAAGACAGATCATTTAAAAGGATTGTTGAATACTTTACGATGAAAAACTTTACCGTGTCTAAGTTCACATTGCACCATAGCCAAAAGGCAAAATATATGTCCATCAAATAATGCTGGTAAGTCACTAAAGTGATGCAAAATCCATGTAACGTTTCATTTTGTAGTAGAAAGTTATCTATATCTTGCTTATTATAATAAGCAACATTATTATGATGACTTGTGATAAAGAAATAGCATTATTTTATTTAGATGAAAATAAAAGATATCAATAAAAAAAAAGACTTCGACAAAAATTTCAACTATTAGTCCATTGAGCAAGAGTAAAACGATTATTTTATTATTATTTATAATAAATAATAATAAATTAAGAATAATTATTTCATGGAGCTTGAATAAAATAAATTTCTGTGTGAAAAATTGTTCGTTGTTCTTCAATCAGGATGAAAGAGTACTTAATATTATCTAAACTCAAATATACATCATTTCAAATCCTCCTGTTATGTATTTCAGTATTGTACATACATATATACAATCGACATATAAAATCTGCGAGCAAAACAAATGATCATTCAAAATTGCAATTTATTACGAATAATATCAAAGTAATATTGCTTTGCGTAACTTTATAAACAACACCTTTTAAATCAATACCAGTGGACAAATAAATTAACGCAGTAAATACATTTACATTATTAACGTCAATTGAATACAACAAGAAATGTATTAAAACTATTGCACTATTGCCAAATAATAGCATCAGACTTGAGCAGATCTAGTCACAAAGTTATTGTATCGACTTCGTAAATCCCGTTTCAAAGGCAACGATTCGTATCGCGCCTCAGTCCGAGTCTCTGGCCCAAAGCCATCATTCGTTGAAAAATACTGCGAGAATTTCTCTCCGTTATTACTTTGCTGATACCACTGCGTCGAATTCGATATCGGAGAAGAAACTTGTCGACTGTGTTTGTATTTAAAAGGAGACGTAAAAGACGCATTAGACTGCGACTGACTATATCCCGTTGAGTTTTGTAAATTGTGATCAGAAGGATTTTGTGTTGTTGGTCGTAAATTGTTCGTTATCGAGTAGGGATAAAATCTACTGGATGGCAAGTTAAAATTAGCGATATCTGATGAGGGATATGTAAATAGACGAGAATCAATGGGTGGGTTATTAGGAGAGGATTCGGGATAAGGAATGGGTTGGATGCGAGAGTGAGTGTAAAGAGGAAGATCAGAGTTTGAGAAAGGACTAAAGTGCGGTCTGTCGTGATTACTTTGTGTGGAATTTTTACGCTCTTTAACTCTGCGGAGATAAAGAGATTTTAACAAAATAAAAAGTTTGAGTATTTGAGATATTAAAAGTTTGAGTATTTGCTGCAACGTTACATAAGCATAAAAAGGCAAGAGATCTTTTTAACGATTGATTGGTAAACTTTCTGATGACAAACATTCATTGCTAGAATTTTTAAATTGTTACTAATGAATGAAAAGACTGAGAAATCTCAATAAATTGACACTATTTATTTTACTTTATTATTCAGATATAAATAATACGCTAAAATTTAACATATTAATAATCTTTCGCATCTAATTAACTTCCTCAGTAAGAACATATGACATAAGATACCAAGTGTTTCAACGCAAAGTATGATAAATAGTATTAAACAAAAATAAGCCCTTAATTACTAAACTCTTAACTCGCATAACTTTAAATATAAAACATCCAAAATAAAATAAGTAATTTAAAAACGAGTTTAAAGTTGGTATCATTTCAAAACTAAAACTTACTTATCAAATGATTTTCTGAGTGAGCCTTTAAATGAAGATTCTTTAAACGAATGACTAGGCGTCTTACTGGTTGACTTTCTCTGCTATAACCAGTAAATAAACATTTAATTATTTCACAGGCCACAGAGATTTTAATGGAAAGTCATATAAATTAAACTGGAATATTAATAATACACTGCAGTTTAATTATTTTGAATTAATAATTACGACTGCATATTAATCCAACTCTCCAACAATCAATTTTTGAAATACAATTATATATTTTTCCTTTATCTTTATCACAAAACATACAGTAAAAAAGTAATCACTAATTCAATAATATAACGTCAATATTCAACAATCGCCAGATATTCTATTTCAAAGCAAGTTCTTTTAAAGATGATATCAACTGTGCTGAAACCAAATGATAGAATTTTCTTCCGTCTTAAATCAGTCCAATAAATGCTTTTCGCTTAGGATTACAGAAAATACAAGATAACAAATAAATTCTAAGAAGCAGATAATGAAGAGATTGTAAAAAGCTTACGTTATCCTGATTCTCATATTCCCTGATCTCTCTTTCAATCAAATCCTCCCTTTCATCTAGCGGATACTGTCCAAGTCTGTCTCTATGTTGTCTCTGGTAGTCCTGTCTCAACTGCTGCATTCTATTCAAGTCCGCCGGCTTGACTTTGCAAATCTTAACGGTATCATCCGCTGACGTAGCTTTCAGTGACGATAAATCAGTCACTACAGTGTTGTCTCCCTCTGACTTACTCTCCGTTAGTTTCAGACGTTCAGCGAATCTAGATATTTTTAAAAGAAATTACTTAACAAGAAATACATTATCAACTGTTTGAAGTGAATTAGTTCAGTAAGATTAGTTTATGATTTCAGGAGCAGTCCAGCACAAACAAGACAATGCAGTGAAACAGCAATCGTTTGTGCTGATGCTAGTTTTATTATACTGTTACTTGTGTAAACAAGTAAAAAATGATGATATACATATACATATATACGTTTTCATATGTATATTTTGATAATTATAATGACAACGCTTCCGTGTCCAAAGCATATTAGTTTTTTTCTATAAAAGTAGCACCTCTACATTTTTGTACTCCATGAAAATGCCCACTGGTTTAAGGGCCAGATCAGTCCCAGGCCTTGGGACTGATCTGGTTGAATTGCACAAAATGAAGTTGAATTGAATTCAACAGACAATTCCAATCCATTGTTACATACAATTCTATAGAGTCATTTTTTCTAATATATTATGACTCTATTCATTATAAAATAAACTGGTTCTAACTGGTTCAGGCTTCAAGCGTTTCAGACAGGAATACAAAAATAGAAGCAAATTTTATATTACTGGATATTATATTTTCTTAAAAATATCATCACAAAATTAAACGTAAAATTAAAATTACTAAAGTTAAATCAGGTGATTTGAATCGAATTGTTGCTATTGGCGAACATATAAAAAAAACAAGCATAAATTCTATTCACCTATCATTACCAAAGAATTATTATTGCATGGTGTTAGATTCAAAGGCTCAACTATCTGCATATATAGTTCACAATTTGTCACTAAATAATCTTTTTGTGCTGATGTGACATTAAGCAAAGAATCAATACCTTCGCCAATCAGATTGACTAGGTTTGACAGGTACTCTTGGTGTTTCTCCTGGCACTGCTGTACTAGGATCTAAACTATCTTCATTGTCCGCAATATTCTTTTGCTCAACATTCAAGTCAGAGTTCTTTCTGTTGCGAATAAATCTATCAAAGAAAATAAAAATTAAAAATACAATAAAAAAACTACATTACAGGTATGTCAACAAACAACTGATTCATGGAATATTAGAATGATTGAGCTTCTAGTATCAGTATGTACCAAACGGAATATTTTGTAAGTTTTACAGTAAAATACCTGTATTTTACAAATGATTTTATGTATAAATACTGGCAGAGTTGAGTTCACAATGTTTGCAATCATTGGTCTCAATAATTTGATCTATGCGAAATTTCGTTAAAATTTATGAATTTTGTAGTCCAATTGTGTTCTAATTTCTTTCTAAAATGCAATAACAAGTTAATATTATTAAGTTAATAAGTTAATAATTTAACT
>JAQIXG010004720.1:0-12463 GCA_034700105.1 Oconnorella tubifera
TACAAATGCTAAGCCATTATAATAACGCAGTCAGGCAGCAGGAATATTTGATAATGATTAAATTTTGAAATGTGAAGTAAAACTGTTACCGCATAAAAGTTATGTTTTAACATATAACAGCAAGACTTTAAATCAAATTCTAGATGATCAGAGACTAAAAACAACATCACATTTGCAGCATTTTGGACAGAAGCTTAATAAATAATAATACTATTAATTAGTAATAACAATGATAAATAATAATAATAATGAATAACACTCTTTTAATGAATAAAAACTAGAAATGAAATACCTGCTCAATCTGGACTCTACTCAGTTCATCATTCAAAATGTTCTGCAGAGATTCAACTTTACCATCAACGTAATATAAAAGAGCAGGGAGACAGTCTACAGGGGCTTGAGGCTTAGCGGGAAAACCGGGCGGATTTTTCAAACTTTGTTTTGCAGGCAATTTTCTATATAACACGCATCATCGTCATAAACTTTGGACATTTATTGAATATCATATACACAATGTAATAAGAAAATATTTGACGCATTACAATAGCATCACTAGTATCGCTAATATGATTGTCAGTTATTGTTCAGTAACGTAATAGTAGCATTCAAATTACAATTACTCACTGATATTTTATTAAATAAGTGACATAAAGCAACAATTGAAAAATTTCAAACATAGAGCAAAAATTGAAAAAAAGACATATAACAATATACAAGAACGGATACTATCACACATTAATAACTGTTAATTTAATTAACAATTACATTCATTCAGATTTAAACACATTTGAATACTTAAAATTTTATCACCCATTCGTATTTAGTCATTTGAACTGATCATGTTCAATTAAATACAGTATTCAATCAGCTTAAAATCTACGATCTACATCCATTCATTTTGTTTTCGTATAAAGTTGTCATACTTAAAAAGATGTAGCTGAGATGCTGTTATGTTGGGCAGTTGAAGCAAAGGATCCTGATGCGACCAGAGACCCTGAATGATCATTTGTAGCAGAGTGATAACTTGTAGGCAAGGTACCAGCCAGCCCTGATCTGCCGTGATATCTAACATGGCCTACAAAACAGATTAGACATCAATGTTAGACCAGTTCACTAAGCAAATCACAAAAGCAGTTATGATTCATTTAGTAGCTCTAAATTTATACTTATTTCAAATTTATATTGTAGTTTCAATCAGTGTTATATCAATAGTAAATCGTAATCATATCATAAATCGTATAGTAAATAGTCAATAGAAAATCGGATTTTAGTACTGCATTGGCATTGTTTACGCCAGGTATTTCATCTAAGACAGTAAAGTGATGTATGACTAGTAAGTGATTTGATTGTTTTCTGGCACTTCTATGAGAGATCAGAGGCCTATCACCAGAGGCTTGTTGAGCATCTGACTGACTTCTCTAAGCTCTAGACAGAAGAAAGTCATTTTAATGTCTATAGAGTAGCATCAGTTAGTCAGATTCTCATTGATTATAATCAACAATGTTTTTCATATGTGTTTTAGGTATATTGGTGTTCCATTTTGTTATACCAACTGCAATTACCATATCAATTTTATTACATATTCTCCATTTATCTCGTGTAATTAATATAAAATATAGATTTAATGTTACCTGTGACACTCTTAAAGCTTGATCCATGACTGACTTAGTGTCTGTTACGTAATCAGACATTGGTAATGGTGTCCTACAGAAATGAGCCTGTAGCAGTAGATGTGTCTTAGTGTTAGAGTTGTCGTACATATGAATGTCTACTGGGATCGGTAGAAGTTGTGCAAGTTCAGCGTTTACTTTATCTTCATTGTGTCTCACAGGAAGGTCTGAGAACTCATGTGCATCCTGGAGTAAACAGATTTATAGAAACTTGCACACTTTGCATTATAATTACTACTTATCACTTTACTATAGTACATTATTACTTCCTATAATTACAGCTAAGAATGCACTTTTAGTATTTTAAAAACAAACTGCTATTTATTTAATGATAAATAACACAATGAATTAACTTTTCTACAATGTGTTGATTAAAAATATAAATATGTTACAGACATTACTGCAGAATTAAAATTATCAACAAGTAATATATGAATTAAACTTCTGAAGAGTAATATCTGAAATAAGCATCTTATCTTTATCAATGCTTGCCCCCCCTAGTTAACAATATAAATTAAACTCAATTAAACAATTAAATTTTTATCTATTCTCAACCAAACTTAACCCTAACAGTTAACAAAAGCCAGGCCTCACCAAAAATACCTTTGAAGTGACTTATTCCTTGAGAGTAAAAAAAAAAAAGAAATCTTTAAAGCTTACAGCAAGAACTTTAAGCAGCTCAACGACACGAGAGTCGTTTGTGATTTGCTTGCGAAAGTTGCGTATAGTCAGATGATTGAGATAATAGTAAGATGAGATGCGACCGAGAGTTGTAGCTGACAGCCCAACACCATCCTATACAGGCAATAAGAGCAGTCAGTATATTAGCGATTATAGTTTGATTATAGAATGACAATCAGATATAATGGCATTCAGAATAACTGCAATCAAACATGAATTACTTATATAATAAAACAATAGCAAATATTATGATCAGATTTTATTCATTTAAGTTACACCAACACAAAAATACTATTTATGAAAATTTTGTAGAATGAATGTGCAGAGAGCAAGCAATAAATGCAGTTGACACTTAAAGAGCATTAAATAACAGTCTCTTAGGAATTGCACCAGCAAATTAAAGAAAATCATGTGTACAAAGAAGCATAGCATAGAAAATTTCAGTTCAATTAATCTCAATAGTTATAAATAATCCCTCTACCTCATCAATATCCACACAGAATGACATGGCAAGATCAAAAATCGCTTCTTGAACGAGATGTGATAGAAAACGATTGATCTGATCATGACTGATGTCATCTAGCTTGTAATAACTACAAAAGTTAAAAGTTTCTAAGTAATTAAGATTACAAAATCGCATGTTTACGTAATTTGGATAAAGTAATATTTTATTTGTAAAATAACCAAAATTTATTTGCTTGCACTGAAAATGATCTACATCATAAAATGAATATTGTACAGTGTCGTGACAATATATGCTATTCAGTGAAATATGAACATCTCAGTGAATTACAGTACAACTGTAATACAAAAAGAATTATCAACTAGTTTTAAGTTAAATAATATAAAATAATTATGTCAACACAATTATTTCTGAAAATTCTGGACCACTCCTATATTATTATACCTTCCATAAAACCACTTCCATATAAACAACATTTACAGTGATCATAACAAACATGCTATTGCAATAAGATATTTTAGCAACAATATTATTATTATCACTGACAGTGAATAAATATAAATGCACAAAATAGCTAAATATAGCCTCATAAAACTTCCAACATATCATTTAACAATATTTATATTGCCCAGTTGAATAACAAGTTATTTTATCTGATAATAAATAATAAATAATCTGCTGCTACAGCAAACATTCAACTTTCTATTTATCTAGTACAGCGAGTTTACTATGCAACTATAAACTTTAACTTACATGGTTAAATCATAGCTCAGTATTTTGAATGGAAATATTAAATCAACTAAAGCTCATTCAAATTGTTATGAAATCATATATGCAAATATGTCTCTCACTATATAGAAAAAATTATACTGGTGTGAACTTTTAGCATTCAATAGAAAAGTTGTTGTTGTTTTTGCTGTTGTTGTTATTATTGTTGTTGTTTTTCTTTTTTATTGAGCGAAAAACTGGCAAAGGTAAGATGAAATTCCTCAGGCCAGATGAATTTTTTAACAAAAGAATTATGCCAATGTAGCAAATCAATAATCACAACTAAGATCTAATACAGACTCTATGACAATAAGATATCAAATAATAACAATTACTATGTAAACAATTAAGAGATGAAAGAAAACAAGATGAAAAACTCTGTAGATGAAAGCCCTTTCAATACATATTGTCTCCCACATAGTATCTATATATTTTTTAGTTTCTCTTATTTTTACGTGAATCAAAAAAAATCTGTGTCATGCAATTTAAATTACGTTGAAGGGCTTCAGTTTTGAACATTGTGATCTTAATAATTAGAAAGTTTGTCAGTTAATCATTTCTCTTTTGTCACAACTTCTACAATGAGAACTTATTTTAAATCTGTCCTGCTCGGTAACTTATTCTTTGAGGTTATAAGTTTATAGCATGTTACATAAATACTACTTTAAACAAATTAAGATCAGCAAGTGTGACATGCTTAGCTGAACTATTTTGGCTTAGATCACCTACCTTGAAATACAGAGCTCAAATAAAAACATAATGTGACGCTAGCGCATGCACTGCAACATCATTTACTATCATAAAACATCCCACAATAGAGCATACACCTGAACTGAGTTACATTTTGCATGCGACCACGCAGGTACTGTGGTTTAATCACACAAGCGAGCTGCATGTAAAGCAATAAGTCGAGCAGTAGCGGAGTGATTGCAAGAAGTGAAAGACAAAGACAGATAGAAGCACTAGCAGGAGACTAAAGTTAATGGGAAGAATAAAATGAATGCTAGTTTGAATTTTATAATAATAATAATAATGATGTATGGAATCAGTTTTGTATCAGGTAGGGTCAATGATAGATCACCTTAATCTTAAATTAGATAGCTATTACATAAGAGTAAAGACTGAGAAAAGAAATATGAAGATTGTAAATAACAAAGCGTTAGATTTATTTTCAAAGAGCTTGCTTGATAACACAGCTTCAAATAAATAGCAGTGCTCATGATATAACAATGATACTGTTAGTACTGATTACAGCTATTTACCAGTTAAACCAGTTAATGCGACCAGTTTGATCAAGACTTAATAAACAGAGACAATATTATCTCCTTGTAATAAATAGAGATATCTCCAGTAGCTTAACTTTACACAGTGAATCGAGGCTCAATATATAATAAAATCAGTTTATTGTTTATTGAACAAAGAAGTTCATTGTTTATTGAATTGAATTAATGACCAATATTTAGAGAAAACAATTATAAAGGTATGCAATAAATGAGAAATACTACTACTAATAGTTAGGATTGAGAATATAACTTTATTATCAATAAGCCGCTAGTTCTGAAAGAGGATTCTTCGATTAATTTATAACAAACTGAGTACTACAACTATCTAGCCAAGGAAGTTTAAATTTTCATAAAAAATTACATAATGCTGAAAATTTGTGTATCAAACAGCAAAAGTTCTCATAGTTCAATCTAAAGCATTATAATTTCTCAAAAATACAAATGCAGTCTTCACAAACAAGATACAGTTGTATCTTATCTATATTTGCATCTTGTCTGTTTTCTTTAATTGATCATAATCTGAACTAAATAGATCTTCAGCTACATAAATAAGTAAAAACAGCTACGTAAATAGCGTACACAGAACTTAACAAACATCTAAATAAAATTCTTTTTTATTTAAATTTGTCAGGAGTTACATATATAGAATTATGTCCGGATTATCTCGTCGAGTCCGCAACAACTCTAGACAAAGAAACGCAACTCAACACAATAGACTACCCAGATATGGTAACAGCCGCCCCATGTCAGTGTACGGCGCAATTCAAAGTCACACACTCTACCCTGACCATAACTGCTGAACTAAAACGCCATGATCAAGAGAACGATGACTGTGACACTAAGTTTGACATCAAGTACATGGATAAGACTTACGAAGTCTGTCCTACTAATTCTACAGAAGAGGACTCTGCTTCTCAAATAACGCTGATTACTGATGCTTCCTGGCTGATGACGTTCACACTTTGGAACCCTAAGATGGATCTGATTAATGCAAAAATTACTTTATCTCGTAAGTATTGTTTATTAGAACAATATTCACAATAATTGCAAACATTTGTGCATAAGAAAAAATGCCACACACGCATATAAGATTTAATAAACAGAGACATCTTCTGAGATATCATTTGAAGTTTCAATATGTAATAAAACCATTTTATTGTTTATTGAACAAACCAGTACATTATTTATTGAACTTAATTCATGACAAATATTCAATTTTTTTTTAATTAACGCAACCTGCTATGCAATCAATGGTGTATTCACGATTCATGAAATTGCGAATATACAGTGTAGTATATACAGTGTAGTATAGAGTATATATGATACAGAGTATAGAGTAAAGTATACTATACTTTCAGCTGATCCAGTCTATCATGTTTGGCTAAACTGTAGCAATATTGCATCTAATGTGCAGGCAACAGACAGTCGCTCAACACAAATACCAGGTTATATAATTTCATATTTACTACAGTCTTATTGCGATACTACAAATTAAACTTTATAATAACTATCTATTATTCATTTAATGCCAATTCATAGAATGCATTAGTTTACACCACGTATATGAAAACCAATATGAAAGAATGACATTATGCTGTATCACTGAAAAGAGCACTGTGTCTGATCATTGCAAGGGATTACATATAATGTATACAGTCAGATCAGCTATAACTACAGCGCAGTATACTCATGAAACATATGGTCAACACAATGTAAATTCATTATAATTACCCATTTAAAACCTATCACAGATTTAAGATTATAGGGGAACTCTTATTAGCTGTGATTCTATGCTAAATCGCAAAGCATCTTCTCTGTCACATTAAAGAATTTCAACAAAAGCCAACTGTACTCAAAAATTCGTTGAAAATAAAGGTTAAAGTATTACTAATTAACTATTTAGAATCTCTTTAAATATAAAATGTATAAAATATTAATTTTCGATGCAACTCATTTCAGATGGATTGCATTCCGGAATAGTAGCAGTTATTGTCATCCTTTTACTCATCTTTGCAGTCATTGCTGGAACATTACTTAAAGAGTAAGTAGCAGGTTTTAGTCATATATACGATCTATTAAAAGCCTTTACGAGTAAAATCAAAAATAATAATAAAAACACTATTACAATTTTTTCCTAAATACTCAAATTACTTTTAGAACTTTTTCATCTACTAATGGAAATAATGTAAAATTTTTAAACTAGTATATAACATCACTTTCAGTTACATAGATTGCAAATAGAACTAACCAAACTTTCAATTTGAACATAAATTTCCAATTCATTTCCAAAATATCTGCCAAACTGATTTAAAACTACGAGTATAAAAAGCTAAAAAAGCCAGTATTTAGCACTGTATCATTGCTTTAGTAATTTTTAGAATTTTATTTCAGATTCATAGAAAAATCTATGGAGAAGAAAAGACTAAATCGTTCAAAAGCTCTCGTTCCCTCCCCACACTCCTCCACTCTAGATGAGAGCAGCGCTTCCTCCATGTCGTCATATATACCAAACGGCTACAGCACCGTGCGCAATACATCAATTCGCAAAAATAAAACGACATCAACAGGGCTTTCCAACACTCGCGCGAGCATCGAACTCAGCGCTGAACACGAGCAAAGTTTCAGTCATTCGATAATTCCGTACAACTTACACACTATTCAAAACCAACCGCGAGCGAATGCCTCGGGTCACGGGTGTCTGTGGAACATACCTGGAGAGATGGAACACTATACACCGGTCCAACAGAATAAACAACAAACAAAATCTCTCACCACGCCGTTAAACACGAGCTCATCTTCCAGAGGTGCCTTACAACAGGATCACGTTCAATCTACGATGGCTTCTGTTATGAATAAAATTGCGGGTAATAAAAATCAGGAAGGAAGTCGACCGCATTCGGACGTTTCTAGTCATATCAGTTCAGAGTCGACTAGAAATGACATGGGGCTGACCGTTAATTACGCTGCGTCACCCAAGAGAACAAGAGTTCGTGGTATGAATAGTGCAACAGCGGCTGTGGGTTATGTGTCGGTAATACCGCCTCGAATGAATACAAGCGCGACGGCATCGTTATCATCAGTAGATAGTATACACACTCGTGATTCTCATTCTAAATCTAGAGATTTGAATTTTTCGGAATCGCAAATATAACGAGAGGAAGTTAATAGACTTTAGTACTGCATGACAGTGTGAGTAGATATAGAAATCATTATTCAGAAATGGTTTTTATTGACTGTATATTCTTGCCACAGTATAGTGTGTTATAATGCAGTTAAAAAGTACGATGTATGTTGCACGTATGTTGCTATTAGGGTAAATGTATTAAAAGCATTGTTCTTTAAAATATCAAACAAACGGTTATTAAATACAAAAAAGTAGAGTATAGTCTTTGATGAAATGGCTTGGCTTAGATTTTAACTAGATTATAAAATCTTGTAAGTCATTTTGAAGATTTGCAAATCAAATATTGAATATTTGATGTCAAATATTCAATAAAATCTACTTTACAGCCTTAGTTTAAAAATAAATATCATGTTATTTAATAATGAAAATGTGAATGACAACAATATGTATTGATTTCATAAAATTAATCAAAGTTTCATTACAAAGTGTTTAATTTCTGAAAAAGTTTACACTCATATCAGATACAACAATGAGAGGCCAATTTGCTTTCTTGTTAAATTAGTAAGAATTTAACTTATTTACACTTTTTTTTAATTTGATGCAAGATTAATATTACATCGGCAAAAAAACAATTGGACTCAGTGCAGTTCAACACTATGCAGTTAATTTTTTTTCTTTGTGAAGAATGGATACAGAATATATGAACCTTCAGCTAAAATTGGTTCCCAAAGGAATGAACTTTCAATAAAATTAGTACTCGATTATAAATATATATGTAGATCCATGCAATTCTAAGGTTGCCAACATATATCAAAGTTTTTAAATTTATTATACTATTATAAATATAATAAATTTCTGCCAAATAGCAATAATCTACAATTTAATCAATACACAAGCATTAGCTAAAATAAATAATTGAAATAGAACTTTAAATATAAGAAATATTTACCAAAATTCTAAGAAAAAGAACACATTTTACCTCGGATTCATAATCAATCGTCTAAAGAAGTATGTCCAAGTGAGATAGTCCATTGCGTCTTGCTTAGAGTTGATAGTACCAGCCACTATCTCAGCGTTCAAATGATCAGGCAACACTCCAAGTAAACTGCATAGAATAAACACACAGTACATTGAAACAACACTACAACATTAGCAATAGACAAATAGCTAACAATAATAATAAAATGTTGCATTTTAACTAGCTGTCTATCAGAAAACATGAATGAAAAAAGTGTCCTGCAACAAATCTAGTTACAGAAGCTATTGTAAAGAATAGATATTAAATCAAATGCTGATTAAACGATATTTTTAAAAATCATAAATTGTCACTATGCCTGTAATGCTCGAGTCAATTAGAAAAAATAAATTTGATCCATTTAGTTAGCAAAACATATCTTCTAAATTTACTGAGCGCATGAAATAAACTTTTCTTAAAAAACTTAAAAACGTATTATAAATTTAAATGATAAAGATTAAACGCGAACTTACTTAGATTCAACGGGGAAAGGTTCGTAGAGAAACTTCTTGTAGAAATGTTTCTTGACGTCGTGTACAAGAATGACCGCCTTTCCTTCGCTGTCAAACTGAGGTCTACCAGCTCTGCCCATCATTTGTAAAACATCTACAAGTCCACTTCCGTATATACAAAAGTTCAAAAACTTCTTATACAGTTTATTTGTATAAGAAGTTTAAGTCCAAAAACTTGATGCAACTTATTTATTTTATATTTAAAAGCTCATACGATGCGTTTTCTTGCAACGCTAATAATATTTAATAAAGTAACTATACAACTTATCAGAATAAAGTCACAAAGATTAACTACGATGGCAAATGATCGTAAGTTTTAAATAAATATAAGCGTGAAGAATTTATTTAAATTTAAATGTGAGAAATGTAATGATCTACGCACTAGAGATGTTTTACTAATCTATATACCCGTTATTGGAAAGTCAACATAATTTTTCTTTTTTCCGTCATAATACTCCGTTCCCTTGACGATGACAAGATGAGCGGGAAAGTTGACCCCCCATGCAAGTGTACTGGTTGCTATCAAAACCTTTTTACATTATGTAAAAAATTAAAATATTACTTCGTTAATATAATCTAACGCTAAATCTATGAAATATTTAAGTAATAAAAATGACAAAAAGAATTTACTTGTCAATCATACAGAGAGTTAAGACAGCAATGGTTACTTATTTTATAACTTTACATTAAACGGATAGCAATTTTAAAAATTATATATATTATTCAAATCTAAGTAATTAATTTATATTCGCTAGATGGCTTTGTAAACGATTAATAGGCTATGGAGTTGCCTGATCAGATGCATCTTATTTATTTATATATTGCATTTTTAGCTAACTTAATAACTTTATAGGTAACTGACGGGCACGTTAACTAGTCATGAAATAATGCAAATAAATATTGCACTTTTAAATGCTATAAATAATTATTAAATTACTAAATCACTATACTTTCATAACAATTTATTACGCATGATTACACGCGATAAAATGATTATTAAATCAATGCTAATTTAGAGGATTATAAGAGGATTATAAATTGACCTGTATTTTCTGATTAACAAACAATTCCTCAGCAATCTTTCTGTCTCGTTCATGCAATCCCGCGTGATGCAGACCGATACCAAAAGCCAAAGTCAGCTTTAAATTACTTTCCTTTATGCCTTGAATTATGTTGTCCATCTAGTGAATATTTACATAACAAATCTTTAGTAAAATTAGAATTAAAGAACACAATAAATTTAATCCAAGTTGCAATAAGATTACTTACTGAAATTGTTCAGAATTACTATTCAGAATGAGAAATGCATAGGATGCTTTATTTTAAACAAAAAGTGTAGCAAATAAAAAAAAAATTAACTTAACATCGCACACAATTATATACCATAGCGTCTTAGCAATTCATTTTAACTATAGAATTTTTAACTAAAAGTCTTATGTCTATACAACACACTCAAAATGAGTTCACAGTTTTTATGCACGTTAATATCAATTAACTATTTAACAGTAGTATCAAACAGGATGCATCAAAGAAAAACTAAAGCAAAATAAACAAACTAGTGCACTACTGAATATTAAAGAAATTTCCATAAACTTAGATAGTGTATGGAAATTTCAAGTATATTAAAATTGTAAATCAAATATATTAAAGTTAATATCAAGTATGTTAAAGTTGAAAGTATATTAAATAGACCTCAGCTTCAGGAATATGAAGCCATTGTTTCGGATCATCATCAGCTGCCAAGAAAGCGATGAGATCAAGAGCTGTCAGTCGAGTTTGTCTTCTGCTCGATACAAACACTAAGACTGGCTTGTTTGGTGAGTGAGACTTTATTGCTGGAAATATCAATTCAAACAATATCAAACTATATTAATTAATATAAATTCAATTATTGAATAAAATTACATAAGTACTATGGTATCTGTATAAAATATCTATTAAGTAATAACATTATGTTATTACTTAATAAATATAACATTATGTAATGAATAGTAAAAAATAATGGTAACAAAAGTCACACCTTAGTAAAAAAGTATTAAGATCCTGATTCCAACTCAAATTACACATATAAATGCTTATTAAAAACTTGTTTAAAAAAATCAATTCAAGATAAAGTAAGGCTCAATTAAATTTCTTGCTAAAGAGAAAACCAAGCGACAGTGTCTAGCGAGTCGAACTCAAACTCTAATCTGGAAAAACCTAAAGCGATACTGAATTCTCAAAACTATCCGTTCCACCGCAAGCTTCTGCCAATGCTAATAAATTACAGTTTCATGAAGACAACACGGTTTATACAAAAGAATGGGTATTAAGATTATTTCACCCTGAAATGTTGGTTTATTCATCGTAGCCATGCGTGGACAGTAATGTTTGCCGGGAAAACCAGAAATATGGACCTCCAGTGGCACGGGGCGAACACTTGGACGGAAATTAAAAAGTCCAACCTATAAAACATTAAGTTAAAAAACTCTACTCTATAAACACATCAAGGAAAGATTTCACATGATAAGAGCTCTTTTAAATAATAATACATTATTTAAGTCTATCGTCATGGATGGTTGATATACATTATTATACAAAAATGTTTAAGACATAGCTGTCAATTTAATCACCTAACTAAAGGATGCAGCAAGTTAACGAACAAATGAGCATTTGCACAAAATTAAACCCGTTGCATCTGAACTCTGCGCTCTAACCACTTCACTGCCTTAACCTCTTTCCTGTGTGGCATGTAATATTACGTTTGATTGATATTTTCCGCCAATGTGCAAAACGTAATATTACGTTTTCTATTATCCAGTCCAATCCACACACTGTGTTGGCCGTAATATTACGTTTAGTGATGTTTTTAATACTGATTCGCTAGATGGCCATACTGGATCATAAAATTTTGATAAAAAATTTTATCAAGGACTAAAAATAAGTCAAATATTTACCGGTTACATTG
>JAQIXG010004721.1:0-12462 GCA_034700105.1 Oconnorella tubifera
AGAGAGAGAGAGAGAGAGAGAGAGAGACAGAGGCAGATAAAGAGAAGGAGAGAGAGATAACGATGCCTCATCGTTTTGCAATGATGATATTCAAAACGAAACCATGTTACAACAGGTGGGGGGGGGGGGGAGAGGAGGGGGCTGGGACAAAATAATTTTTTTTAAAAATCTGACAAACTTTTTAAAAGTTATTCAAACAATTTCAGGATTAGGAAGAAATTTTGATCTAAAAAATTTCGCCCTTCATGACTTAAAACTTTATAAATATATATTTTTTTATTTAATTCCAAAGGAGGGAGTCATCAATAGCCCCCCCCCCTTCAATCAAGCCCCTTAAAACCACTAATTATATTAATTATACAAATTCTACTTACCAACTGCCAAAACTAGAAACAAATATCTGAAATTTAACAGCATTTTCGTTGTTTGTTTTCGTTGTACGAAATGTATAAAATTCTCTTGTTAACAAAATTTAACTTTGTGTCAATATAGATTTCTACTTTATTCAATCTTTTATTTTATTTATTTATTTATCTACTAAATGCAACTTTATCAATTTCTTTATTATTTATAATTGTTTATACTGCTTTTTGTATTGTTACAATAACCTAGGAGAACTAAATGGTTTAGAAAGTTTGGATTGTGTACTTTATCTTTCATAGGCGTTGCTTAATTTTGATTAACATCTGTCCTGGGCGTTGCTTAATTCATATTGGCTTCTTTCATAGGCGTGGCTTAATTTAGATTAACAAGTCTTTTAGCTTAGCGAATATTCAGTGTTAGCCTCAAAAGGTCTTTACGTTTTTTGCAAAAACGTTTTTTGGAGAAACCCCCTCCCCCAACCTTAGCCAATTCCTGCCTGCGTCACTGTCAAAATTTACTTATTTACTGTAAGATCTTAACCATTTATTAATTATTCTGTTATTTTTAATTCCGTTATTTATAATTCCGTTATTTATAATTCCGTTATTTATAATTCCGTTATTTATAATTCCGTTATTTATAATTCCGTTATTGCTTTTATTAATAATTCTGTTATTTCTGCAGATAATAATTAATTACTTTTAATGCTATATTCAATAAAAAAGAAATTGTTTTGTATTAATTATTCTATGAGCTTTGCAAATTATTGTTAACAAATTTTGTGCCCTTAGAAAATTGACCAAAATTCTCATGGAAAATTGCCCCTGAACGCCGTTTTTGCACAAAAGGGCGTACAAATTGCCCCCAGAAATCTGAATTCTACAACAAAGCAAAAACGAATTTAAAACCCGAAGCTCAAAAATATCTTCAAAGATTATTTTGTTCCATATAATTCAGGGATGGTATTGCCCCGACGGCATCTGAAGGGTTAATTAATCCAATTCGATGCAAAATGTACCGAGTAATTTTTATCCTCTGACAAAATTAAATAGTTCCAGACTCATTGTAACATATTTAGCAGCATATTAGTTATTTTGGCTCGGAATAGATACATTGAAAATAAAACAATGAATGAAAATAATGCATAAAAATCGATTTAACCCTTTAGGGCCCTGTAGTTTTTTCAACAAATGTAACCTAATCTAACTGCAAAAGACATTAGTACAAATGAAATCAGTTGACTTAGAGTCACTACAGAGATAAGCGTCACTGATGTATGGATAAGTTAGATAAGTTAGATAAGCTGGATAAGTTTATTTAGTTAGAGAAAAATATAATATTAACATAAAATGAAAAGAAAATATTAAATACAGAATTAGGCAGTATGATAAAAGCGCAGATTATTCTTCTTTCTAGTTTCACGACAATTTAACCTCTAATACAATAATATTTATTTACTAATTTCTGTATTTAATTAATTTACTAATTTAAATAGAATCATAATTTTAAAATGGAGAAAAATTCAAAGTTCAAACTTTTCTCCCCTCTGCATCTTTTCCTTGTTTTAATTGCAATTTTAACAAATCCCACGACGCTAAACCAAATCTGGGCTATAAAGATAGGCTACAGTAGCACGTCTAACAATCATGGGGCTATCTCGCTAGCGATGGAACAAGCGCAACTGGACGGCCTTCTGGGCGGAGTCAACTTTTCGTGAGAAATTTTCAGTTTTTATATTTAAAGTTTCATTATTATTAATTACCATTGGTTGATAATGACTGAGATTTAATTTAAATGTTAAGTAATGAAATATCTTCTTTATTTGAAGCCGTGGGTGGGGAATTAAATGATGGAGTTGTGGAGAGGAGTGAAGGATTTAATGGTTTTTAAATGGAAAATCCATTAAATGAATGTAAAATTGGATTTGAAGGCTTTAGTGGAGGGATTTAATGATAAAAATTTCATGCACATTGTCAATACATTATGTTATAATATCATTTCTCTAGCGCATATCTATGCAATATTTCTATATTATTTCTGCTTTATTTTTGCATTATCTACACATTATCTACACATTATTTATGAGTTATCTACGCATTATCTATGCACGATTAGACTCAAACCCTAACTATCTCTCTAATTAATCTAAAACTATATAACATTTTGGTTGATAAAATTGGTTCCATTTTTTATAAATGAATCTCTTTCTCTCCAGCTACTACTACAGAGACAGTAGATGCGACCCTCAGTACTCCACTGACACTGCCATAGACTTGCTGATGAAAGAACGAGTTGACGTCATCATTGGGCCGCTCTGTCCCGTATGTAAGTATATACACGTCATTCTAGAACACGTGGACCAAAAATGGCCCGCGGAGCATATAGTGTCAATACCGCTCGGTGGGCACAGCAGGGTTAAAAAGATCAAAGTAGACTGTGGGCATGAAATATACAGTTAAGCGTATTCCCAATATTTATTGTTTTATTATTTTAACATTTTGATGTAAAAAGAGGTTCCGTACAGAAATGATTGTGACTATGTTTTTAAAATTATTACTCTAATTTCTGCGCCTTCAATCGTATATAAATCTTTAATTATTTTAAATAATTAATTGTAACATAACCCTTTGTATCCTACTTATATAACTTAACCCTCTAAACCCCACCTGCACAACTTAACCCTCCGTATCCCACTAATTTAGCATGCGGCCCGCCCGGTTACATCTCCTCCTACTGGAACATCCCCATCTTCCCCGAGGCCTGCCTCGACGTGGCCATGGACGACAAGAAGCGTTTCAGGACTACCATCCGCATGACGGGGTCCTGGAACGAATTCGGGGCCGCATTCGTGAGAATTTTTAACCTCTACGGGTGGAAGAGGGTCGTTTTCCTGTCGAATACCGTCGACGGGCCCTGCTCGTTCGGGCTATCAAGCATCAGAGATCAGCTGGCGGAGAAGAATGTGACGATCGCGGAGAGGATCGAGGTGTCGGGGTCTCCTAGGGATTCCGAGATCATCGATAGTTTGCATATTTTGAGACAAAGAGGGAGAAGTTGGTATTTGTTTATATATTTTTCAATGATTTTCATTTTGTTATAGTTATTATATATAAATTAAATTCTATATTTATATAATAGTAGAAATTTATCGCTCGTTCAAGTACGGGCCAGCAATTAAAATTGAGAATATTATGAAAATAGTGAAAGTGAAATCATAATCAAAATATATAATCAAATATCAATAAATTATATAACAAATTATACAACAGCCATAGAAAATAATAAATATTTAGTGAAATATGTATTTCATCTGAATATTATTTATACGTTTCTGCTGGCGCCAGTTGTTCTGCTATGTCATGTCAAGCCAGAAGTAATTGGACAGATCCTATTCGCTGCTCAAGACATGGGTCTGACCAATGGCGACTACGCATTCTTTACGTTCAGTTCATCATCGTCAGAGGCTGTAATCGAACCCTGGACCACTTATAACATGACCGGACAGAATGCCACTTACCGCAGGGAAGCTTTCTACTCGTTGAAAGAGGTTAGGTTGACTCAGCCGTCCGATTTTGTGGGGAGTGGTATAGTGGTTTTATGTGTGAAGGAAATCTGAGGTTTTAGTTAGTTAATGGTTAGTCGATAGTTAGTCAATAGTTAGGCAATAGTTAATCTGCAGTTAGTCAATAGTAAGTCAACAGTTACTTAATAGACAATAATCAGTCAGTAGTTATCCAATAGTTAGTCAATTGTTAGATAATAGTTAGTTAATAGTTAGTCAATAAATTAGTTAATAGTTAGTCAATAGGTAGTCCATAAATTAGTCAATGGTTAGTCAATAGGCAGTCAATAAGTTAGTCAATGGTTAATGTAAATAGTTAGTCAAGAGCTATCATTAATCAATAGTTAGTGTCAATCATAGTAAGTTATTAATTAGTCAATAGTTAGTCAATAACTTGGCAGTAATTAATAGTAAGTCAATGGTAAGTCAACATTCAGTCAATAGTAATAATATGTCTAGAAATTAACAGCTCTATATTCCTTTCGACCCTTTAGATGACCATTTTGGACACGACTGACCCCGCAGAAACGGCCACATTTATCGCGAGGGTCGAAGAGCGAAACCAGAAACCACCCTGGAACACTCTCAGGTCTAACGCTGGCAAGGTACTAACGTCACATCAGCACAAATAGCGAGCATTATTTAATACAAATATTGAATAATTAAATAAGATGTATCTTATAAGTTAAAATAAGTTTGTTAGTTTTTTGTTTATTATAGGTCTGTCTGTTTCTCTATCTGTCTGTCTATCTATCGGTATATCTATCTGTTCGTTTGTCTGTCTGTCTAGCCTATAGTAGCTGCTATATAGCAATTCGACAGTGTTTATATGTCTGTCGATCTGTCTGTCTATCTGCCTATCTGTCTGTCTGTCTAGCCTACAGTGGCGGCCATGTACCTCTTTGACATAGCCTACCTCTACGCCTTGCTGGCTAACAGAGCGATTGAAGAGAACAGCAGTCTGAGAGATGGCAGGTGGTTCTTTGATAAATCGCATGAACAGACATTCTTTGGTATGTGTACATACATACATACGTACATACATACGTACGTACGTACGTATGTATATACATATGTACGTACGTAAGTAATGTATGTACGTACATATATACATACGTACTACTTATGTCTATCTATCTGTCTCTCTGTCTACGTGCATACATACGTACGTACATAAGTACGTAAACACATACATGTATACATATGCATGTACGTAACTATGCAGGCATATGTATGTATGTATATATGTATGTACGTATGTACGTACGTATGTATGTATGTATGTATGTTACACATATACATGCTGGTGTTTCTATATATGTCAGGTAAGACGGGCAGAGTCCAGATAAATGAGAACAGAGACAGAGACCGGGTTCTCTCTTTGTGGTCCTACGGTCCTGGCGCTAAGGAGTACAGTCCTTTCATCACTGTGGACCTAGTACAGGACGGGGTACATCATCATTATCATCATTATTATTATCATTGTCGTCATCATCATAATCATCATCATCGTGACATTATCATCATTGTCATTATCATCATAATCATGACATTATTACCGCATTATTATCATTATTATCATTGTAATCATCATCATTATAATCGATCGTTAGTGTCAGTATCATCATCATAATCAAAGTCGTAGTCATCGCTAGTCGTCATTGTCGTCGTCTTCATTATCATCATTATCATTGTGATCATTTCTTAGTCAAATTGTGTATGCAATTAATTTAAATTACACTCAATTTTACCTAATTCAGAAAGGGGGGGTGTGGGTGGAGAGGGGGGAGGAGGAGGTAGGGGGTTCATTCCACCCCCACCACCCCCCTCACCCTCATCCTCCCTCTGCAATGTAAGGTATATTTGAGTATACCTTAACTTAATAAAACAATTATATTTGTTGACAAATTTCTTTTGGGGGTATTAACCCTTGGCGTCTCACCCATTACCCCCTAAATTATAATTTTTTAGAAATTGAAGATTTTGAGGGACGACATAGTGTGGGGTAGGGAGCTTGACCCCCCCATTGATATGCCAGTTTGTGGGTACATCGGGGAATTTTGTACCCCCATTCAATACACTGGTAAAATTTATTAAAAAAATTTAAATTTATTTATAGAATGAATGAACTACATGTAGAGCATAAATTATTATTAGTGTTTGTCGGATAGATATATTGTGCTGATGTGACATTAGGTAACTTAAAAATCAACACATTTTATTCATATTGAATTCAGATTTATATAATTGACTCATAGTTTGCAGCATTTGTGCTGATGTGATGTTAGGCAACTAACAGAATATAATCCACAAGCTTGAAATATATGTATTTATGCTGATGTGATGTTTGGCAACTAACAGAATATAATCCAATCACTATGTGCAGTGTTAAATGGACGCATTTGTGCTGATGTGACGTTATATTTCAGTGAACACGACGGGGGTTATATCAGGGGTGGTGGTTGGTTGCATCGCTTTCGTCATCTTTCTCTATCTTCTCTACTTTATCAGGTAATCTAACGTTTTCTCTCCGAAACCCTAACCCTAATTTTAGTCTTAACTATAACCTTAACGCTAATTATAATCCTAACATTAATTCTAATTCTGATTATATTTCTAAAATAAAACCCTAATCCGAACTCTAACTATAACTTTAGAACTTGTTTAGAACTGCTACAGAATTATAATTGTACTTTAGAACTATTTTAGAACGATATTAGAATTATTATAGAACTGCGTTAGAACTAATTTTTGAACTAGTTTAGAACTGCATTAAAACTATTTGAGAACTACTTTAGAACTATTATAAAACAACTTTAGAACAACTTTGAAACTATTTTAGAGAACTACATTAGAACTACTTTAGAACTACTTTAGAACTTAATTGGAACTATTGTAGAATTACTTTAGAACTATATTAGAACTATTTAAGTACTTCTAGGCCTACAGTAAACCTGTTATAGAACTACTTTAGAACTGCATTAGAACTATTATAGAACTGTTATAGAACTACTTTAGAACTGCATTCGAACTATTTTAGAACTGTCTTGGAGCAACTTTAGAGCTGTTATAGAACTACTTTAGAACTGTTATAGAACTATTTTAGAACTTTTATAGAACTACTTTAGAACTGTATTAGAACTACCTTAGAACAACTTTAGAACTGTTATAGAACTACTGTAGAACTGTTATAGGACTACTTTAGAATTACAATATTAGAACTATTTTAGAACGAAGAGAACTGAACTAAGAATACAGCAGATGGTTTGGAAGATCAGCTATGAAGACATCATGGGGATGACTACTGTCTTTGATTCCAGCAGTGAGGTGATTGATTGATTAATTGGTGAATTGATTGGTTGATTGGTTGGTTGCTTGATTGGTTAATTGATTGATTTGTTGATTGATTGATTGGTGGTTGATGGGTTGATTGAATAATTGATTTATTTGTTGATTGGTTGATTGGCTAATTGATTGGTTGATCGATTGATTGATTGGTTGATTGATCGGATGATTAATTGATTTGTTGTGTCAACCCGAACCCTAACCTTAGCTCTATCCATAACCCTAACCCTCTCTCAACCTTAACCCTAACCTTATCTATACCTTAAGAAATCTGACTTCTTTTTCATTCTTTAATCTCTTTTTCATACCTTAATCCCTAACCACAGTCCTCACCCTAAACAATCTGATTGCCTTTTCAAGTTTTTAATACCCTAACCCCTACCCTTAACCCTACCCCTCACCTTACCTCTAACCCTAACCCTTTAAGCTGCGTACGAGTAAGTCCGTCGAGGAGGAGCTACGTCGCAGCAGGGCCCACAGCTCTGACGCTACCATCCACAGCCGGTTAACCAACGTGGAGTGTCAACCGGGGGAGAACCTGGTTAACTACAAGGGCATGATGGTAATCCTGGTCGCGTCTAAACGTCAAACTGTTACGTTCACGAGACGTGATTTAGTCGACCTTGTTAACGTCAGTATTTGACTTAACTAGTTAATTAGTTAGTTATACATACATACATAGTTAGATAACTAAATAGTAGATTAAGGTTCGGGTTAGAGTTAGGATTAGATTTAGGGTTATGGTTAGGTTGAGGTTTAGGGTTAGGGTTTAGATTAAGATTCGGGTTAGAGTTATGGTTATGAGTTATAAGGATAGTTCTATACTATCCGTTTTTTATTATAAGTGTTTTTAATTTAAATTTAATTAAATAGTTTTTATAGTTTTTTTGTGTTTTTTTAAGTTGAAAGAATTGGTGCACGATAATATTCAGGCATTCATAGGGGCCTGCGTGGAGCCCGGGCACATTTTTTATGTCACCCAGCGATGCAGTAGGGGGAGCCTACAGGTTAAAAAAAATGGCAAAAATGTTTAACTTAATTTTTTAATTTTTTAAACTAGATTTGGTAAGTTACGTTATAATAAGAAACACTGCAAACATGGTTAAAAATAATAATTTAAATTCTTTCTGGGGGGGGGGGCAGGGGGCACGGCCCACGTGGCTCTAAAAAAATACTAAACGTGTACTTATAATTTTTATTTTATTAGTTTAAGTTTAACATCTGGATTACCGTATTATATAAATGGTGTCTCAGACGTAGCTGTCAATTTAAGCTTTTTACTAAAGGGTGCAGCAAGTTATCGATATTGGGAGTATTGATGGAAATCGAACCTGGATCATTTAGTTCCAAGTCCATCTAATCTACCAACTAAATACATATAAATATATAATATGCTATATATATGCACAATTTACATATACAATTATCATACACAATATAGTATATTGTATATGATAATTGTATATGTAAATTGAGCATATACTGTATATCGTATATTGAATATACGATATACTGTATATGCACAATTGACATACAATTATCATATACAATATACTATATATTTGCACAATTTACCATATATACAAGTATATATGTATATGCTATATTTGTATGCATACAGGACATACTTGAGAATGATGACATAAAGCTTGACTGGTTCTTCAGATTCTCTTTTATCTCTGATCTCGTCAATGTTAGTATCTACTTACATACAACTATCTTTCAATCAATAAATCAATAAAAGTTTAACCTCTGTTTAACCGTCGAGGGACGATGTCTTTAATTATCTAAAGTCACATCAGCACAAAAGAGCTTTAATTCTCTAACGTCATATCAGCACAAAAGTTAGTCATAGACTACATTGATGTTAAAAAATGACTGTTTGTTACATTTCATACTGATTATAATAATTACATTTTTTAATTTAAACACCAAATAATCCGAACGTCTTAAAAAAGCGACATCCCCCCACCCCTGCCTCTCCTCTACATCCCTACACCCCGCCCCCACTCCCCTCCTCCTTTAACTTATAAACTAATTAAAAAACAAAACTAAAGTTAGAATTTTTAACTCAAAAACAACCTATTTCCAGCCCAAAATACCTTAAAAAAGGTCCATTTATCCCTATCCCTCCTAGGGCATGTGTTTCCTGCACAAGTCCCCCTTCCACTCTCACGGGGACCTCTCCAGCATGACTTGCCGCATAGACACGAGGTGGAGCCTCAAGATCGGCTGCGTGTTGCTCCCCTGCTTTAAGACCACTGAGGAGCTAGATGGACTCAACAAGGACGATTTGGAGGGAGACCCCTATAGGAGGATGCTGTGGACTGCCCCTGAGCTCCTCAGGAACAAGGCGAGGCTTGCCCATGGGACCCAGAAGGGAGACGTGTACAGTTTCGCGATTATAGCCCAGGAGATTGGGTTCAGGGCGCCACCTTTCTTTATGGAGTGTGAGAATGCTAGGGGTTAGTGGGGGGTGGGGTTTTTTTATTTGAATTTTTGGATGTTTTTGATGCTTTCATTTTAGTTTTGGGTGGGTGGGTTATTGAAGGGTGCAGCAAGTAAAGATTAATGTCTAGATTAGTGTATATTTATATGAAAGAGTTGATTTAAGAATGTTCATTTATTAGTTATTTGTTATTTAATTAAAAATTCATTGCTAAATGTCAATTTAAGAGTTTTACTAAAGGGTGCAGAAAGTAATCCTGTGTGAATGTTTGATATTATATATCTAACTTGCTGCACTCTTCAATTAATAAGGCGCTTAATTTATATCTAAATTTAAAACGTCATTCAAGTAATTAACACCACAATCCCAAACGTTGACCTTAACTTGCTGCACCCTTTAGTAATTCAGTATATAAATATTTGAAATTGTTAAAGATCTATGAAAATAAAGCTTATAGCAACTGTAAAAGCTTTAAAGGCTTTTCTCAAATCTAAATTCACTTCTTTCACACGTCATTCACTACCCAGCCTTTATTCAATGAACAGACAGCTCATTCGTGAATATAAAATTTACGAATGAATAACTTTATTAAAATTTACAGAAAATAAATTAAATTAATAAAAACTATAGGCCTACCTTTCCCCTGAGCCTAAAAATCTTTTGTTTGAATTAAACTATTATTTTTTCATATTTTTCGTCTAATTATAGCGAAAAATGAAGTTGTAACAAGAACGACAATCCCCTTACGCTAACGGGCTCTATAGCTAGCTTTATTATAGAAAACCACCCGCTAGCTTTTTGTTTTGTTCTCAACCCTAATTACAGATTAATAAACAAAAACGCATTGTTTTAAAACTGTATTGTTATATTTATATAATAGTTTATTATTTGCTGAATCAATAAGATTCAAATGACATCCCCCCCCTTTCCATTATAACGATATAGTGAAAAAAGATACCCTACTAACTTTAAATATATTATTCATAAAGTTAGGCCTACTTAATTAATTTAATTAATTAATTAGTTAATTAGTTTAACGTCTGAATTTCTTTTAAACAATAAGGGTAATCCAGACGTTAAACTTATCTTTCTGCACCCTTTAGTAAGACCCTGAAATTCACCCTACTAATTAATAATTGAAGCAATTTCGATTTGTTTAATCTCACTCTTTATAAATTTTAGAAATAGTAGAAAAAGTGACACTTGGGGGTTGGAACCCTTACCGCCCCGTGCTACCCAGTCAACTGACTGAAATGCCAGAACTGACGGCCACCATCATGCAGTGCTGGGTCGAAACCCCCGCTGAAAGACCCACATTCGACGAAATTGCGAAAAGACTTAAAAGATTTCACAGTGGACGGTACCCCCCCCCCCCTTTAGATATTTAATTGTATACTTTTTATTTTAATATATATCATTTACATAAATTAAATTAATATATTTTTAAATTTTGCTCCGGGTTAGAAATTTATTTATTGCCGAGCATTTTTAGTAGTTAATTAGGCTATAGGTGAAAGGGGGGGGCGGTTGAAATTTTGCACCCCCCTATCAAATATTATATAGAAATTTAAGATTAGGTTAAAAAAAATTGCTTGATTTACAAAAAATGATCATATCATTTTACTTCGTAGGCTCAGATCAAAAAAGGTTGTCAGATTCTTCAAAATTAGTTTGGACTACACCCCACCACCGCGAGAAAATGGTTACAATTTGCTTTAAAAATGTTTGTTTTAGAAAACTGGACATAGTTGACCACGTGTTACAAAAGTTGGAAAAGTATGCCAACAATCTTGAAGGCATTGTGGAACAAAGGACGGGGGAACTCTTGGAGGAAAAAAGAAAAACTGACTTGCTACTCAACCAAATGCTACCCCCGTTAGAGTTTTGAATTTTTAAATTTTTTGATGAAGTTAGGGTTTGCAAATGGGAGAGGTTTCAAATTTAGATCTTGTGTGGAGTTGCACCCTTCAGTAAGACGTTTAACCAGTGAAGTTTAAGTAATAGAATTGTGTTACTGAGTTAGGAGCTATAAAAATTTCTGCTTTCAGAATCTGTTACTTGCTGCACCCTTTAATTCAACAGGTTTAGAGCTCTATCACTTGTTGCACCGTTTTGTAAGACTAATTCAACTTCTATCTCTATACTTATAGGCTACTTTATCACATGCTGCACCCTTTAGTAAGTTTAAAGATTAAGCAATAACAACATTACACTGAAATATTTTTGTTATCTCTCAAAAGTTTCGTGGCTGAGCAGCTAAAACTTGGCAAGACTGTCCCCCCAGAAATGTTTCCAAAAGTGACCGTTTACTTCTCGGACATCGCTGGGTTCACCAACATCTCCTCAGAGTCGACACCCATGCAAGTAGTTGACCTTCTGAATGACCTCTACGGTACTTTTGATGACGCAATCTCGAGACATGACGTCTATAAGGTATTGCATGAACTTTATATCCAAATGAAAAATGATTGATTGTTTGAATAAAAATCATGAAAATTTAATTACAGCACAAAAACAGCTAATGACTGTTTAAACAAGTATTGCAATAAAAATTCAGTTGAAAAATATTTAAAAATATCTCGGGAAACTGTCCCAAAAGTTCCCAGTACTGCCGGTGCATTCCCCCGCCGCACCGCCAAAGCGAGTCTTGCTTCAGGAAAGAGGTAGACCTTGGATCTCCTGAGATGATAGAGATCCGTCTGCCCAACTCATTCACAAAAGCAAGACCCAACGTGCCCCATGA
>JAQIXG010004722.1:0-12462 GCA_034700105.1 Oconnorella tubifera
GTGACAGCTTGGAGGGGGAGAGTAATATTTGTTCACCCGGAGTAAAAACTGAGGGGGGTGGAGAGATGATAGGGGGTGGGGAGGGTTTATTATTGCAAAATAATTTAGAGACGAATGCAAATGAGAAGAAATTAGACGTTAAACTTTCTGATGGGAGGGTAGAGGATAGGAGAGGGGTTGGGAGGGGGAGGAGAGGGGGAGATAACCTCGTGGAGGGGGTGGGGGGAGGGAAGAGAAGGGTGTCGAATGAGAATGAAGATGCTTTTGATTCAGGGGTGCGGGAGGCCAAGCAGAGGCTTGAGGCTAGGATGAGGAGAAAGATTGAGGGAGGGAGGGAGAGCAAGGGAGGAAGGGATAGCAAGGGAGGAGGAGAGGGAGGGAGGAGGAGGGGGAGGGAGAAGGAAGGGAAGGATGGACCAGGGGAGGGGAGGCATAGGGAGGCTTGGGTGGGGTCGACTGATAAATGGTAGGTTTGTGGTTGAATTTGTTGAATTAATTTTTAACTTGTCTATTATTTACTAATATCACTATCAATTTATAATGCGGGCTAGTTTCTAAATAATTCTATTTTATACTAAATTGTATTTACTTTATTTTCATTTATATATGATGATATAATCATATGATGATAACAATGATATATAATCATATATGACGATAACATTGATGATAATGATGGATGTAGTGAGAGAGAGAACAAGCAAGTAACAACGGAAAAGAAAGTGAAGTCTACAAGTGATGTGAGTGAACGACTGACTAGAATAGAAGACAACATCACTTCATCTTTATCACTTCATAAAACTGTAAGCTGCTTATCACTTATAGGCAATAAGCATACTTGGCTTTAATCTTTAAATAAAACTTATAAGCAATAAGCATGCTTGGCTTTAATCTTTAAATAAAACTTATAAGCAATAAGCATGCTTGGCTTTAATCTTTAAATAAAACTTATAAGCAATAAGTATGCTTGGCTTTTTTTAATGTTCAGTAATCATGACTGAATATTAATAGCTAAAATGTGATTTATTATTTATGCGATTTGTTATTATAAAAGTGTGTTGTGATGTTTTAAAAAGGTGTGTGATTATTTTTTTATAAATATTGTTAAAATTTGCTTTATTTTAAGGTGTTCTGTTTATTTATGTACAAAAACTTACAAACTATATTATTGTGTAATTGAATGTTTAGGACGTGCAGAAATGTCTGATTGTAATGAAAGAATTAGAACAGCTGGAACTGAACCTGAGTCAACTGACTAAACATCCCACTATCGTCTCTGTCATTAAAAAGGTGTGCAAAATGATTTCTATAATTTTGTGTCATTTAATATACTCCTAATTTTAATACTAAATACATTTTATTTAATTATTAAATTGTTAATTATTGCAATATAGATGATGTTTAGTGTTTATATACTTGATTGCTACACACTTAATTCACTCTATTTTTAGCCTGTTTTGTGCTGATGTGACTTTAAATAACAAACTCAGTTTATAACATCTGTTTTATCTTTAATAATGAAATTTTGATTTAATGTGTAATCTAATCATTTTCAACAGCTCTAAATATCTACATTTGTGCTGATATGATGTTAAACAACAAGTTGACGTATTATGTAAACTAGATGTATTTGATGTATTTATGCATTCGTATTGAATGTATTTATGTATTCAGTGTCGTAGATATAAAGGTAGCTCTGATGTGAGAGATGCAGCAGAAAAAGTTTACACAAAATTTAAATCTATATTTGCACCAGCTGTGCATTCAACGAATACACGTAAGTTTGCTGCACCCTTTAGTCATATTTAACTCGTAATTGTTTTGTCTTTTAGTAAAATGTTTATATAATTATATCACTTGCTGCACCCTTTAATATGGATTCATGGACTGAATTTAATTAAATAAGTTTCTTATTTTAGGTAATGTATAAATTTACAGCCGAAATAAAAAGGTGTTGAAATTAGTCAGTTTTGATTTTGATTAAAAACAGAATTCTTTAATACAGAATAATTTAATTTATCTATATAATATAATCCTATATGATTTTAATCTCTCTACATGTATGCCTAGATATATCTCTTCTTATCCCTCTCTATCACTCTCTCTCTGTGTTTCTATATAGAGATAGAATCAAAAGACAAACTGTCCACAGCTAATAACGCGTGTTGCCCCCCTTATATTTCAACCACCACCCTTGCAACCCCTCCTACTGACCCCCTAGTTAGTTTTGAGGGGGGTGTAGGGTCTCTGGGGGGGCCTGACGAGAAATCATCCGGGAGGGTTCCTACCCCCACTGAAAATATTTCACGCGTTGAACCGATTGACCCCACTGTTGACCTTATTGAACCCATTGAATTTAATGAACCGATTGAACCCGTTGATCCTAGTGAACCCATTGATCCTAGTGAACCCATTGATCCTGTTGACCCCGGGGTCACTGAGGACTCAGGTCAGCTCTGCTGTGATTCATCTACGGCGACCAATTCAACGACCCACCCCCCACACCTCCCCCATCCAATCAGATTTGGTCTACTAGAGGAAGACGCCCACTCTTGTAACGCGCGCTCTGATTCGTTCGTTCGTACGGATGTTGTGATTGGTCAGGGGATGGAGGGGGGGAGGAGAGAGGGAGAGGGGGGGAGTGCCAGGGCGTTTGCAGCGGTCAGCGAAGTGAAGAGGGGGGAGGGGTGGGGGGAGGGGTGGGAGGGGGTGGGGGGCAGGTGGGGGGAGGGGAGCGAGAAGAATGGGAAGGGGAAGGAGAGTGAGGAGAGCTTGGAGGAGGAGGAAGATGTAAGTGGATTGATTGATTGATTTGATTGATTGATTAATTGATTGAATGATTGCTTGATTAATTGAATAATTTAAATTACTACAGTTAAATGCACTTCAGTTACAATTCAATTGACTTGCAGCTGGTTTTATTTGATCAGATGTTCGACAACATTTTTGACACCTTTTTTAAACTTTATTTCATTGTATAATAATCTGTAGGTTCCGTTGTCTTCATCTTCGGTTTGTTACTTTTTCTTTCTATCTCGACAGATGATTGGCTAATTTAGATAATAATTTAGATATGATTTTAATCTCACTTAAAATGCTGTTCAAAACTGTCGTCGATTATTAATTGTTTAAATAATTACTCTCACTTAAAATGCTGCACAAATGTGATTGCTTTAGACTCCCCTGGACCTAGAGTCTCGCATTGCAATGCTAATGTCACGAGGGAAAGACGACCGGAAGTACAAATCATACACGGGGGGGGTGGGGGGAGGGACGAGGGGGAGGGGGGAGAGGAGGGGGGGAGTGAAAGTGATGCAGGACGATGATGAGTCTGTTATGGATGATGAAGAACTGCATTGTTTGTTGGGTGTTTGATGATTTATTAAAGGGTGCAACAAGTATCAATTGTTTTATAACTGTGGCCTGCTGTGCGTTATACAAGGCTTATGACTGTTGTTGTCGCAAAGTGTGTACTTTATATATATGTGTGTGTTTACAGTATATTATATACAAGTGTATATACAGTACAATATATATGTGTGTGTACAGTGTATATAATATAAGTGTATATACACAGTACGATATATACGTGTGTGTATATATACAGGTATATGATCACTGTATGTGATGTTTATTTGTTGACTTACAAAATACAGGATTTCAATCCTGGCCCCATGTCTAGTTGGAAATTATTTGAGCTGAAACTGATTTGCAATAAATTGATCGCGCGACTTATTGATTCTTTATTTATATTGTTTTATATGTAAACAGTTTGTTTTAGTTTTAAATGAAAGATTTCTTTTGTTGTTGTTTCATTCATTGTTGAAAATGGACTGATTAAGATATAATAAAACGAGAACTTGTTAATAGTTTAATATATAAATCAACAATAACTTTCTACCAGAGTCAAAACTGGCACTCATTTCGCTGATTCACGGATGCATGGGCGGCTGAGTCAACCGAGGAAAAAGATAGCATTTCAATCTGCTTTAAAACTAGTTTTATTTGCTAGCAAGTTGTTATATAACATTAAATGAATGAGTAAAATAGGAATATGCGAGTTTCTAATAAGCGAGTTGCTAGTAAGCGAGTTTCTAGTAAGCGAGTTGCTAGTAAGCGAGTTGCTAGTAAGCGAGTTTCTAGTAAGCGAGTTGCTAGTAAGCGAGTTTCTAGTAAGCGAGTTTCTAGTAAGCGAGTTGCTAGTAAGCGAGTTTCTAGTAAGCTAGTTTTCTCATAGACGAGATTCTCTGTTGGGTTTGTCCACGATGTAAATAATGGACGTGAAGGTCAATTTTTTTTTTATTTAAATTAATTTAAATTAATTTCTTACGGGGGAAATCAATGATTTATTAAAGACATTAATTTAGTAGAACGTGATCTAATGCTTGAAATCTTGCCATTGTGAATAAATGCGATTAAATATAAAACTTAACATTAATGTACCGTATAAAAAGCGGCTTAACTTAAACTAGTTGTATTTCAATGTTTTATTATTGCTTATTGTATATTTTGAATTTTTGACTAAATTTACTGCGTTATTTAAGCTTTAAATCTTAATTTTTGTTTAGATTTTTACGTCCGAAGTCATATAGCTGCTCCATATCTAATGTCAACATGGCACTTTCCCTCCCCGGTGTCATACGTGGCGCATCAGGAGGGATCATTCTGTCACATTGCTTGACATCACGTGGCACTCTATCATCAATCACGCGACATTATGTCACCTCTAGATGTCGTTCACGTTTATGTGTCGTCTTTTTTACTAAATCACGTCATCGCTTTCTTTCTTCTTCTTTTGTTAGTCGTTCTGTCTCTCATTTTCGCTCATATTCCATCAATCACAGGCCTCCCTGGAGGACGGCTTTCTTTGGCACGGATGATTTTGCTGTTGAACATTTGAAAGCTTTGCAGAAAAACAGGTTACAGCAAAATATTGTTATTTTTATATTCAATAGCGTAATGGCAATATATTTATTTACTTATAAAGACAAAAATATAATAATTTTATTACAGGGTGCAAATATTTTATCACGTACGTTATTTTTATTGTATATTACACTGGGTTAAGTTATTATTTTGTTTATATGTTTATTTGTTTTGTTTATTACAGATTGGGTAATGGAGAAAGAGTTGTTGATTTATTAGAAGTGATTGTACCAAACACAAAAGTAATATTACTTTTATTTAGAAATACCTTTATTTTTCTCACTTATCTTACAATATATTTCCCTTTCAGGTAATCATTAATTGAATTATTTAAAATTGCACACCTTTTTAATGCGCGTCGTTAATATTATATATTTGAATGAATATGTTTTTAACACTTTCAGTGCGCGGTCAGCAGTTATGCTAAGTCTTGTGACCTACGCATTCATGAATGGTGTAGTAATAATGTGACAGATGTCACAGCTAGTGACAGATTTGATGTCGGTGTCATCGTGTCATTTGGTCATCTCATACCTAAACGTGTCATAGACTCATTTCCCTTGTGAGTTATTCATTTACTATTTGTTGCGCCCTTTAATATTTTATTTATTAAAAATGCTTTTTAATAGTAATAATTTATACTAATAATTAAAAACATTTGTTTTTATTCTAAATTATCGTTAATTTAACCATGAATTTGATTCCTGTATTTTGAACGTATTCTATTTGGTATTCTATTCAGTATTCCATTCACTGTTTTATTTCTTGCATTCAGTGGAATACTAAACGTTCATCCGAGTATACTTCCAAGATGGAGGGGTGCCTCTCCCATTCTGCATACAATTCTAAATGGAGACATAGAAACTGGCATTTCTATCATGCAGATTAGACCTAGATAGTAAGTGTAATTAATTCTCAAATCTGTTCTTCATTAATTGTTAACTATTAAATGGTTTTGTTCACTTGATAAACTTTACAGTTTTAGATTAATTAAATTACATATAGATTCTTAAATTTGTAAGCTTTTATCGCGTTATTTATATAGAAGAAATCATTGAAATAAACAAGAGTTATTGAGTCTTTTGAAAATTAATTTCACAATATCATATTAGACACCTTTTTTTCAACGGCCTCGACTGCTATAATATTAATCCAGTGGTTTACATTTTTATATATACATTCGTATTTTGTTAGCAATTTAAGACATATCAATAATAATTTGGTTATAATATAGACAAGCGTGTATATATTTTTGCCCTTGGACTCTGTTGTATGTGATCATGCGCTAAATTCACTTTATGAATGTTTTTATGATTGCAGTTTTGACATTGGTCCATTGTTGCTTCAAGTAAAGTATCCAGTGCCAGATAACTGTACAACTTTACAACTTAGAGACTATCTGGCTACGGAGGGAGCTGGTTTGGTCAGTTTTGATTTATTACGCTGATAGGTGTTGACGGTTATCATCATTGTTATCATCGTTATCATTATCATCTTTATTAGCGTTGTCGTCTTTATCATATTAGAATGTATTGAATGATTAGAGATTTTAGATAGGTTGAATTGAGTGGTTGATTGATTGATCGATTGATTGACTGACTGACTGATTGAGTGATTGACTAGTTGACTAGTTGATTAATTACTACACTAATTAGTTCATTTATTAACTTCATTATTGATTTATAATTATCTGATTGATTGATTGATTGAATGATTGATTGATTGATTGGTTCAGTTAGTGGGTGCATTAAAAGACCTAGTCTGTCTAGAACAAATCGAATATGAACAAGACAGATATGGAGTTACATATGGTAAGCTTATTGTATATAATCTTTAAATATTACTTATGTAGTTATTTTCTTATGTTATAATCTGAAACCAGACAAAATTAACAATAATGCTAAACCTAACCCTAATCTAATTTAAATCTAACGCTCTAATTCTATCTAATTCTATAAATTGATCGAGAATAAATAATATCAATTTAATAATATGAATTTATTAAATAAATCTATTTATAGCTTGGCTTAAACGCTTGGGTCAATATATACAAAGTAAATTTCTGTTTATTTTAATAGCAAAGGAAAAGTCATTATATTAATGTTAACATTTCGTTTATACTAATATAGTGTTTTTGACTATAAAATAAAGGTGTGCGATTTGTTGATTGTTTAGCTCCTAAATTGAGTTTAGTTAACGCGAGAGTTAACTGGGAGAAACAAACACCAGATGAAATAGATAGACAGTACAGGGCATTAGCTGAAATAGTAAGTTAACTTTAACTTTATTTAACCATTAAATAATGGCTTAAATGTTATATGTTAAATAATTCAACATTTTGCTAAAGAGTGCAGCAAATTGTTCAGTTAATATTTAGATAATACGATATTTTATTTTTGCTTGTTTATTTAAATATACTGTTAATATTTGGATATTTATATATGTTAGCATGGATTACGAAGTCAGTGGAGAGGACATCCAATCAGATTACTGGATATGGTTCCTTTAGTTGAAATGCAAGGTAGGATTTGTAGAAAGGATATTTTCAGATTAAATTTATCATGAATGATGATGTATGATTTAGTAATAAAAATTCAACATCTTTATAATGTTGCTGATTATTTCTATATAAGAAATTTGCTTATGATAAATTGTTTTAAAATGAACACCTTTTTAAAGCGTAAGTACAAATATATATAAGAATGTGTTGAACAGCATTGATTTTTTTGTTTCTTTCAGGAAATGATATAGAGACAAGTCTGTGTGAGGCCTATCCTACAAATAGTTTGATGTCTATACGTCCAGGCATTGCTCATTACTGTAACACAAGGGAACTGCTATGTATCAGATGCAATGTAAGCATTTAATATTCATTTTAAATTAATCTGTAATTTATTTTGCCAGCAGTTTAATGTCACATCAGCATAAAATTAGCCAGTCAATAAATAGCTACCTTTATTTTAATGTAATTTCTAAAGTATGTAAAGTTTTTCCTATCTTTTTTAGGACGGTTGGGTTGCATTTAAAGGCATAACAGTTCGTAAGCCAATGTCAGCCAAGTCTTTCTATAACGGGTATCTGTCTAAACCTGAACACAGAGCGACGGCTTTTGATTCGCTGGACAATAAACTTGAAGATTGCTATTCGTCGGCTCGTCAGCCAATAGAAACGCTCCGTAGAAGCGTGGGCGTTTTGCATTAGTTGTTTGATTATTTGTTGCACCCTTTAGCATTTAAAGATTCTTAGATATGACTATTTGAATAAATGAGTAGATATTATTGTGTCTTTCATTAATGCTGTGGGTTAATTAGTTATTAGTTTCATTTCTGTGCATAGTCATGTGTCTGTATATATGTATATATATAGATTCAAAAGTTTCTTCACTTTATATATTATTAAACACTGCATTGATGTGTGTATGAATTATTTTGAAATACTACCTGCCATGAATTTATAAAAGAAAATCTTGCTTTAAAAAGGTGTGAATTTTTTATAGCAGTTTTAATTCAATTGAATAATTCTCTTACCATTAAGTATTTATCTTATTTATTCTACTCATGTATAAAGCATATAGATATTTTTATGTATATTATATACTTTGCGTTTAGAACTCAAAATATCAAAATGGTTGTTTAAATTCATTTATTAAACGAACAGACGTCAATAAATCAGTTTCTGATAATTTGTAACATTTTGCACACCTTTTTAAAGCTATTTCTCGCGCGTATAATAAAAGAAAAAATACAGGATTAGTTTTTCCACTTGTATTATTATCAACGAATGGTTATTTGTTAAGATTTCAGTCACGTGTTCTACTGATAATCTTTCTTCACGAATCTGTTTCGATGCATTAACACGCTGATCCTTTCTTCTCAAATAAAAAAACACATTTCTTCCAGTCTTAAAATTTACAGCGGGACTTTATAGAGCGAGGCTTCGTTTTTAACCTAATCCCGCCCATTAATAAATCGCTCCCCTAATAATAGTTAAAATTAATATTTTTAAAATAAGTCTCGTTTGATCATCTTAATTCTAATCCTAATTCTTACAGTTAATGCTTTAAGAATTTTCAGAACATTTATCCAACCATAATTCTAACCCTAATTCTAACAGCTACACAGCCAGTGAAGCGTCTAATTAACGTCTATTAAATTACATGCATCTAGCCTAGTTACTGGATTAAAGGGGCGGGGCTTGTTAGTAACTGATGCCTCGTAGAGTTTCTTAACTACAGCCGATATTAGCTTGTAAACTCAATTGCGTGCGACGACGGTGCGGGGCAAGTATTGATCAATAGTAATCCAAGGCAGCAGCGTTGCCACTGTACGGGGGATTTATTTGTTACCACTTAAAAGGGAGCGAAAAGCACGCGAACATTGTTTTATGAAGAAACTTTGTAGTTGTAAAGAATCGTAATGGACGAAGTGTCATTTAAGAAATTATCTGATTAATATGTATTAAATATAATCATCAAATTTAAGTGTTGGAACCACATCAAAATTAAACTACTGTATATATTAAAAAAACTGCACCAGATAAAAAGGTGTTAAAATATTGCAACATAACAGTTTAGGACTTAAAGTTTCATAAAAGAAAAGGTGTTAAACTTACAGAAAAGAAATCGAGTTAAAAAATGAACGCAACATTTTTGACTAGATCTAAGCAATTAGCGTCCGAGTCGATACGCGTTCAGGAAGTCGTGGGATCGATTCACGGTGAAGTTCTTTTATAGGTTTGCGTCGAAGAGACATTTGTATCATCGAAGTAACGCGTTGACGTAACTGTTGTGCGTTAAATTGAATCTGTTGAGTCGTTCCTCTACGCGTAAAGTGACGTTAAATGATTTCTATTTAGACGTTAAAAGTTACTGCTTGGAATTCGGAATACACTTTGTATTGGACGTGAGTATAGTATTAATTATGATGTTAATCATTATGATGATGTTATCAGTTTTTGTGTTGTCAATTTTATTTAAATTTCATAAAGTTTAATGTTGTAACGTTAACGTTATTTACATATTACGTTATAAATGTTACGTTTATTTATATGCGTTATTTACGTAACGTGATAGGCCTATAATCATTTCTAAATTAAGATTTTAGAAATTTTAAATTTTAGTAGGCCTAACTTTTATCAGATTATCGTTTAAATTAGAACATTTAAATGTCATTTCGAAAACATTCTAATATCATTTCGAAACAGCATTAACTTAAAGCTAATTTGGTATAGAATTTACTTCACAAAACCTGTATAGGGTGCTGAATTAGTGCGATTTCACCCATTATTTCATTCGTAATTTCTACAGTGATAATCACGATTTCACCGCAAAGTCTTTAAGTTTACAAAAGTATCCGAGCAATGTTAAATCTTGTATAGGCGACGTTTTTATAAAGAACTAGCCCGTGCTTAATGCGGTATAGATTCCATACAAAAGAAGTATACGTGATTAAACAATGTATACTTTTGATGCTGCGTTTGCTCTTATATTCTGTTTATAAACATGTTTACAATTGTATAGGCCCTATCGATTATAATTCTTACTCCCCCCCCCCTCACAAATCATATAAGTTAAAAACGTAACTTTCCGGTCTATAAGGTAACTTTAACATCATTTCTACAAACCCTAGGCGGGTGAAGAGCATATATCATTATTCTCTATCTTATTGTTAGACTCTATAATACTCCTGTATCGTTTGGGTTTTGAATAATTTCCTGCGAGAAAAGCACTAGTCAACTTTCTCTAACATATAACTGGCTACTTATGATATATTCCTTAGGGGGGGGTACGCCTAGTTTGAATATGCGGACATTATCGTCGGTTTACGTACAACTATTTTACGAACAAGTGTATGTAGATTCAAATATCGCTGGAGGGCAGAAACAATATTAACTTTGTGAAACAAATGAATGACTAGTTATGATATTCTGTCAGGGGTGGGGGGGGGGGTAGGTCAGGTGGGGGGTGAAACAACTGTCCGTGAGCGAGGGGGAAGTGGGGGGTGAGGTAGGGGGGGTGATGTATGTGCGACATTTGGTCGATATTACTGAGTAGACGTCAGTCGACGATTTAACGCGAGGAAGATTTCCTGCCTCAAGCCTGTAAGTGTACAAGAAAGGCATTGTTTGAACTAGCTCCGCCCCTTTGATGAAACTTTATGAGATAACATCTAATAGTAAGCCACGCCCCTAATTCTTACCTTAATTCTAACCCTAATACTAACAGTTCTAGTTAATTACTACTAAATATAATGTATTTATTTAGGCTGGTGGGGTATAGGGCGGAGCTTTGTTAAAATTGCTGCCTCGCTGCAGAAGCTTTACGAGGTCAGACAAGCGAATCATTGAAGCGTGTTCTGAGATGAAAGATGGATGGATGGAACGATGGATGGATGAATGATAGCGTGGGATGGATGGATGAATGATAGCACGGGATGGATGTAGGCGTGGGATGGCAATGGATGGACAGTTGACCATCGTTAAAATAAAAATTTTACTGGGAGGGGAGACGAAGGCATGAGGGGGACGGGGAAGAGGGGGGGGGGGTAGATGAACATTATAATGTTTAATTCCTTTTTGTTTTCACTGATCTCATAGGCCTTCGATATAGGCCTTCGATATAGGCCTTCGATATAGGCCTACGCGCCTAATTAAGAAAGATCAAAGCCTACTGTCTAATCTAAAATAAGCAATATGCAACAAGATATACAACATGCCTAAGTTTCTCTTATATAATGTTGTCTGAAGCGTGGGGAGGGGTCTAACATCAATAAATATAAATAAATTTAACAAAAACTTATGTAATTTTACAACACAACAGCGCTTTTGTTTCAAGCTCTGAAATGATGACGTAACAGTTTATGACGTCATACATCGTCTCTCGGCAGTTGAACGAATGATAAAAGTTAACGCGTCTCTAATCCACGCGCGGATATTTTGTAAATTTTTCTGCTCGAACGCTCCCACCATTGTCTCTCGACTTCAAAATAAGCGATAAACTTGATAAATAGATAGCCGTAATAAATGAGTTAGAGCGATATAAAACAAACAATGTTAAGGATTGAATTTATCAAAGTGTTGGATATGAAAAAGAGGTGTGCATTATGAAACTAAGTAGACGGCTTTATTAGCTTAAATCATCGCAATAGCGCCGCGGGGAGAAATTTTTATGTTGTAATGGACATTTGGAGGGGGTGGAAATTGTAAGGGGGGGGGGGTTGCAATTGAAGAGAAGGGGGTATGTAGCTTCTTGGTTATTTATTGCGGAGCAAACATTTGACATTTTAAGGAAATGATAGTTCTTGTATATGTAATATTTTGTTTCTCTCTTAAATTTATGATAAAATGATTATAGAGTTAAAAACTAAATATTCATAGTAAACATGAAGCGTGTTAAATAAACAAAGCGACATTGAATATGATTGTGGTATAGTATATCAATAGTTAATTAAGACTGCAGTATTATTTAAAATATGTCGTGTAATTTTAGTCTCAAATTTCTTCTGTTCTCTTTCTTTCTCTTTCTATGCATTACCATTT